>JAFREQ010000383.1:0-31918 GCA_025331565.1 Holacanthus passer
GTGTCTCTTTTGAGGACAGGGACTAAGCAGGATGTTTTCCACAGTGTGGGGATCTTCTGTAAATGCAGGCTGAGGTTGAACATATGTGTGAGAGTGGCACACAGCTGACTGGAGCATGTCTTCAGCAGTCTGGGGCTAAATCCATCAGGTCCAGCTGCTTTTCCCTGCTTCAGTCTGTCCACTTCTCTCTTGACCTGATGTGACTGGAGTGTTGTGGGTGAGGTGGAGATCGAGCTGATGGAGAAGGGAGTAAGCACTGCAGGCAACTGGCACGGTGGGGTGGAGTTGTTGAATCTGTCCTGGTCTCCATCAGGCAGCGGTCCACCCTTCTGCTCGAGGCCCAGGATCTTCCTCATGTCTGTCCAGATCTGCTTCACACCATCCTGCTGCAGCTGATGTTCCAGTTTACGCCTGTAGGCTTGTTTCCCCTCCTCAGTCTTCACCTTCACTTCCCTGTGTAGGGCCTTTATTTATTTGGGAGTCACTCCTGTTGCTTGAATGTGAATAGTTTTGTGTTGCACAGCTTAAATTACTTTGGTTTCATTTTGTGCACTTGGAATTTACTCAATGATAAAAAGGGCAAAAAAGCAGCTTATAGAAATATATTGCAACATTTCTGATGAATTCCTGTCACATATACTGTGAAGTAAATCAATCCATGCAATAAAAAGTGCCTTTATTTGTGTTGTAAAAGAATCTTGGTTAAATCTAAATAAATGAAGCTGGATAACGAGGGCAGCCGAGCTAGCTTGTCATGTCGGCTAGCAGCAGCAACCAGCACACCGATGCAGCAGCAAAGACACACGTGGAAGGAAAATAAGCAAAGCAGACGTGTTTCTTCAAGTTGTGAGTAAACAAAGCAAAGAGTGAATAAACATGGACAGTGAGTGGGAAGCGCTACTGGCTGATGTTGAGAAGAAACTTTTAACTTTATCACTCACTGATCTCAGTGCAGTATGTGAGGAGCTAGGACTTCAGCCCAGCGGGGAGATAAGGTCTTCGTGTCGGCTCCTGAGACGGCTGATCCTGGGTCACCTGGAGAGTGAGGAAGTTACCAGTTTAGAGGATACAGGGCTATCAGTGCTTTTAGCCACCAATGATTTTATGGACAGTTTGAAAAAAGAGACCTATGATGCTGGAGGAGATAATGTGTCAGCACGTGGAGGGGAGACAAACGGGCAGCCAGAGACTGTTGTGGAGCGCCCCCTGTCAACGGAAGATGGCACTACACCTCAACCAGCTTCGTCACCACAGAGGCCAAGCAGCTTCACGGGCTCAGAGAGACTCCACACAAACCAGAGGCCAGGTGAATCTGCATCCAATGTACAGGAAAGATTTCAGGATTATTGGCCAAATTGGTGAAGTGGGACAAAAAGACAAACTGAACTTCACCAGCCTTGAAAGACAGATTGAACGTGGACTGCAAAAGGCTATGATGAAGGCGAGATTGTAGAAGCAGTAATCCAGTCTATTGCACCTGAAGTTAAGTTAAAGAGCTACTTGGAGAGCAGACAAGAATTATCACTGAGCTCTTTGAGACAAGTCCTTAGGACTCACTTCATAGAGAAAGATGCCACAGAACTTTATCATTCACTGACTCGTGCGGTCCAAGAACCGAAAGAAACCCCTGTGCAGTTTCTAATCCGCACTATGGACCTCAGGCAGAAAGTTCTGTTTGCATCAGAGAGAGCCAAAGTAGGACTAAAGTACAACCCTGAACTTATACAGACCCAGTTCCTGCAAACGTTGTTGACAGGGCTACAAGATGATGCTGTACGGGCAGATATCAAGCCTTACCTCCAGGACCCAACTGTACAGGACGAAGTGTTACTTGAGAAAATGAGTGCCGCCTACAGTGTGGAACAGGAGAGAAAATGTAAACTGTTATCTGTCACCAAACAGAAAGGTGTGAAAGTGGCCATGGTTCAGGAGGAGGAGAGCAGTGAAACTGAGCAGGTTAGTGGTGTAAAGAAAAATAAAAGCCATTCAACTAAGCCAAACCCTATACTTGAGAAGCTTGATGCTGGTAACAAAGTAATCTGTGAAGCGCTCCAGAACCTCACTACACATGTTGCTAGTCTCAGCCAAGTGAACACAAGGAAAGAGGAGGACAAATCAGCTAAAACTAAGCAGAACAACTCTGATAGGGCCAAACGAAACCTAAGGAAATGTTCTCAGTGTGAAAAATCAAATGCAGAGGGAAGATGCACACACTGTTACAAGTGTGGCAGCAGTGAACATTGGGCTGTAGGTTGTCGCAAAAGAAAAGATACCACTGCCAGCACATGCAAAATAGAAGTTGCCACTGACAAGTTGAATCAGGCTGCTACTTTAACTAGTCAGGCCCCATTGACAAGAAAACAGGAAAGAACAGCCAAGTTAGTGGGACGCAAAAGTCTTGTTCAGTGCAACCTGGGAGGGGTTCCAACCACAGTGTTATGGGATACAGGATCCCAAGTGTCTATTGTTGATATGGACTGGAAAAATACACACTTGCCAGATTCTGAGATTCGACCAGTGCAAGAGCTCCTTGATGAGGGCATGTTGGATCTTACTGCGGCAAATGGGACAGAGATACCCTATGAGGGCTGGATCGGAGTGGAGTTCAGCTTATCGGCAAATAAGGACAGTGAACTGTTAGTGCCATTACTGGTGACACCAGACCCACTTGCAAAACCAATAATAGGTTTTAATGTCATCGAAGAGTTAGCACAGACAAATGTGTCTACTGACAGATCAGTTGCAAGCAAATTTGTGCACAGTCTTGGATTAGCCCTTGATGTAGGACACAAAAAGGCGAGAGCAGTATATTCAGTACTGAAAAAGCAGAAAGGTTCCTCAGAAAGTCAAATTGCAAGACTGGGAAGACAGGATGTCGTCATCCCAAAGCACAAGATGGTAAAAGTAGTCTGTGGCAAACTCAATAAAGCCATATTAAAGGAGCAGTATGCAATACTGGAACCAAATGAGGACACGCCATGGCCTACTGGATTGGATGTAAAGCAGCAGTTAGTCCAGTTGCCCAGCGCAGATAAAGCAACCATTTCTGTTGTAGTTGAAAACAACACAGATGATGACATCAGGTTGCAGAACAGAACTGTACTTGGCTGGTTGTATGCTGTAGATGCTGTAAAGGACATTGAAGAGAAAGCTACATCTGAGACATCAAATGAAAATGGAGATTTTAGCAAAAATGACCAAGTGAAACCATGTCAGAAAACAACAGTGGGAAACTGTAACAAAAGTGAACCTGAAGAACAACTTTGGGACCCACCTGTTGATCTTGCTCACTTAACGTCAGAGCAGCAGCACAAAGTGAGACAGATGCTGAGGGAGGAGAGTGAGGTTTTTGCTAAGGATGATTGGGACACTGGATGCATTCCTGACCTGCAGATGAAAATCCATCTGAAGGATGACATCCCAGTGACGAAGACATACAATGCCATCCCACGTCACCTGTATGAGGAAGTGAAAAAGCATATACAAGACCTACTCAGCAGAGGATGGATCCAGAAGTCAACCTCTTCCTACTCATCGCCGATCGTGATTGTGAGAAAAAAGGACTCTTCTATCAGACTCTGTGTAGACTATCGGCAGCTAAATGAAAAGACACACCCTGATCGACATCCCATCCCAAGAATTCAAGAAATCCTGGAGAATCTTGGTGGAAACTCATGGTTCACAGTGCTCGATCAAGGTAAAGCCTACCATCAGGGCTTTGTCAGTGAAGACAGCCGTGCATGCACTGCCTTCATCACGCCCTGGGGATTGTATGAGTGGCTCAGGATCCCCTTTGGACTGACAAATGCTCCGGCTGCTTTCCAGCGGTACATGGAAGGATGTCTTGGAGACCTGAGAGATGAGGTATGTGTGCCGTACCTTGATGATGTCTTGGTGTTTAGCAAGGACTTTGACATCCATGTAGAGAGTGTGAGAAGGGTGCTGCAAAGGCAAAAGAGCTGTGGAATCAAACTCAGACCAAAGAAATGTGACTTCTTTAAGAGAGAAGTTTGCTATGTGGGTCGAGTCATTTCAGAGGAGGGATATCAGATGAACCCGACAGAGGTAGAGGCTGTTCAAGCTCTGAAAAAAAGAAAGCCAAAAACAGTCAGAGAGGTAAGATCTCTGGTTAGCTTCTTGGGCTACTACAGGTCATTCATTGCTGATTTCTCCAGAATTGCTAAGCCCCTTTATGAGTTGTTATCTCACCCAAAGACAGAGAAAACTAAAGCAAAGAAAGGTAGAGGCAGTCGTTCTCCCCAGCTGCCCCCATCTCAACCAGTGGAGTGGACAGCCCTACATCAGCAAGTGTTGAACAGACTGGTTGACACACTGTCAGATCCCCCAATAATGGCATACCCTGATCTCGAGAAGCCATTTGTGTTACATGTTGATGCGTCTGAAGAAGGTCTTGGGTCCGTCTTGTATCAACGTCAAGGAGGAACATTGAGGGTGATAGGATATGGATCGCGAACACTCACACCCACAGAGAAGAACTACAGGCTCCATTCAGGAAAGCTGGAATTCTTAGCTCTCAAATGGGCTGTAACAGAGCGATTCCGTGACTATCTCTTCCATGCCCCTCACTTCACAGTATACAGTGATAATAACCCTCTAACATATGTGATGAAGACCGCAAAGCTAAATGCTGTAGGGCATCGCTGGGTGTCAGAGTTAGCTGATTTCCGCTTCACTCTGAAATACAGACCTGGAACTGTCAACCGTGATGCAGACTTCCTGTCCCGTCAACCAGCAGAAATGGACAAAATGATGGAAGAATGCACGGAGGAGTGCATGCCAAGTGACATCACAGCAGTCAGAGATGGACTGCAAGCTCAGAACGAAGGCAACACTGACTGGATTTCAGCCATCACTTGTAATACAGATGTGCTCCCTGAGTTGACCACTACATGTAAAACTACAGTACAGCCAATACCAGCTGCAGAGATTCAGGCAGATCAAAGAGAGGATGAAGTGATCAACAGAGTTATCACTCTAAAACAACAGAATGAACGCCTGAGATACAAAGATAAGATCAAAGAATCAACAGCAGTGAGACGCCTCCTGAGGGAGTGGCCTCGACTTTATTTGGATGAAGATGGAATCCTGCGACGAAAGACAAACTCCCGAACCCAGCTTGTAGTTCCTGAGAAGCTAAAGTCACTGATCTATCAGCAACTACATGAGGAAATGGGCCATTTGGGAGCTGACAGGATGGTATCTTTAGCCAGAGAGAGATTCTTTTGGACAAAAATGAGAGAGGAGATTGAACATTATGTGACAAAAGTGTGCCATTGCTTGAAACAAAAAAAACCAAACAGGAAAACAAAAACACCCCTGCAAAGCATAGTAACATCAGCACCCCTTGAGATGATCTCCATTGATTATTTGCATCTGGAGAGAAGCAAGGGTGGAGTGGAATACATTCTGGTAATAGTTGACCACTTTACAAAGTTTGCACAGGCTTATGCAACGCCAAATAAGTCAGGCAAAACAGCCGCACGCAAGATCTTTGATGACTTCATTTTGAGATTTGGATTTCCAGCCAAAATCCATCATGACCAAGGAAGGGAGTTTGAAAATGAGTTGTTTAAGAAACTGCAAAGCTACAGTGGTATACAGCACTCAAGGACAACTCCATATCACCCCCAGTCCAATCCAGCAGAGCGATTTAACAGAACATTGTTAAGTATGCTGCGGACCCTGGAGGAGACGCAAAAACCTAATTGGAAAGACTATTTGAACAAAGTGGTTCATGCGTATAACTCCACAGTCCATGAATCAACAGGATTTTCCCCCTTTTTCCTGCTGTTTGGGAGAGAGCCTACTCTGCCCATTGACCTGATGTTTCCCAAGGAAGGAGAAAGTCCACAGTCTCATGCTGGCTATGCTGAGAAATGGCGAAGATCGATGCAGGAAGCCTATAACATTGCACAAGAAAACATGAGGAAAGCTGGCGAAAGAGGACAAAAGCACTATAACCAGAGGGCATGGAGTTCTGTTCTTGAACCTGGAGACCATGTACTGATGCGGAACCTATCAGAGAGAGGAGGACCAGGAAAGATACGTTCTTACTGGGAAAGCAAGGTGCATGTGGTCAAAGAAAGAAGAGGAGAAAATAGTCCAGTGTATGTTGTGAAACCTCTGGATGGAGAAGGTAGAGAGAGAACTCTACACAGAAATCTTCTATTACCTTGTCCTTACCTTGTTGATAGCCAGAGCACCAAACGCCTGAGAGAAAGAAGTAAGGATCATAAGAAAGAAAGGAATAACACACCAAAACCAAGGGTAAAGACTCTAACGTCCTATGGAGACTCTGAAAGTTCAAGTGAGGAAGAATATGCTGTGTGGACGCCTGGACACAGTCAAAACACTCACCTTAACCCACAAGCTCCAGTCTTCAAACCCACAATGAAACGACTGTCCAGAGTAGAAGTTCAGACTGAAAGACTCGTTCAGGATGAAAGGAGCCAGCCACAAGGTGGAGGGGATACTACTCCAGACAGGGATCAGGTGGAGCAGACGACACATGAGGAGCAGGACATGGTTCCGAGTCACGACCCCTATACTGAGGAAATCCCAGAACCAGAACACCACGTGTGTGAAGAGGATGCAGTGTCATCAGGGGATGACCACAAATCTGAGAGAGCCAGATGTTCTACAAGGACACGCCAACCAAGATGTATCTTTACATACAATGAACTAGGAAAACCGAGTGTTATGTATTTGAGAAAGTAGACTTGAAGATAAAGTAGCTGTTTGAATTCATAGTCGCTAATACAGTTAATGCTAATTTGGGTTCATATTTGTTTGGATGTTATCTGTTGAGTAATACAGTTGCAGTGATTTATTAGTCATTGTTCAGAAATTGATTTCTTGAGACTATAGGAAAGAAAACACAAGAGACTACACATAAGAAGATAAACAAGTTTATTTACAGAAATGGTTATGTTACAGAGTAACAAGGTGACAGAAATGGTATTCTGTGAGTAAAAGTACTACACTTAAAGCATGTATAATGTTAATGTACATTAAGTATGTTGGAATGGTAGTTATTGCCATATGTGACTTAATGGACTTGGGAGGCCTACCAATGTACCAATGGATTAAGACAATACAACGAGAAAGGAAAAGAAATAGTTAACTATTTATCCTGTTGTCATGCTGTGGTAGTCACCAGATGTGTAGCTATTGATATTTGCCTGCTTATGTAACTGTATACTAGTCAGATGTATCAAGTGTTTTGGTTGCATTTGTACATTTTGGATGTTAGTTTGACTGTTGTGCTGAGCTGCATGTTGGTAAAGAGAAGTGTGTGAAGAGTTTGGAAAAAGTCAAGTCACTTTACAGAAATGTGTGTTACCAAATGTAAAAAACTGGTTTAAACAGTTTTAAAGTGAATGTTTCCAGATATTTGTTCTTCATCAGCTGTTAAACTTCCCCTCAGAAATGTAGGTGTCACTTTTGAACAGCCATTGACTCTTGAGCATCATATGAAGTGTTAGATTCACTTCTCTTCTTTCCAGTTGACATTAATAGTTGATGGTAGGTCCAGTGGACCTCAAGTCAAGATGAAAAGGACCATTCACACATTTATTGTGTCCATGTTTACTGATGTAAGTCCATGCTGACTCAGCGTTCACATCCCTGAATCACGAACAAGTGGTCCAGAGTGCTGCTGTGTGACCTTTGACCTGGTGCCTGAAAAGATCTCATGTCACAGCTTCTTTTCACTGGCTCCTCTTTAGATTAAGAATCCAGTTCAAGATTCTTTATATCACTCCCAGAGCTCGACATGATCAGACCTCCTCCAATATCAGTGAGCTCATACAGGCCTATATCACTAGGAGGTGAGAGACATCTTGTGATCATGGCTCGTTGGTTTTCCGTCACTACAGACTTAAAGTGAAGCTGACTGTGTCATTGAGGTTGCCACTTCTCATCTTTGGGAGTCACTCCAGTTGGACATAAGAGGACACTGTGGACACCTTCAAAAGGAGGCTAAAGACCCAACAGTTTCTAATGGCTTTGGCATATTCGTTGCATTTTTTATTATGTCTGCACTTTATGCAATTAAAAAAAATTGTATGGAAAATTAGTGGTGAAGGAAAAATGTCAGGGATTCAATGAAAAGTTCAAAATCTCTTGGAGATGAAGGAAATTCATCTTCAAAGGCTTTTTTAAAAAAGAAGAAAGATTGGTGTTGCCAATACAGGGACTGAAGGAAAGTGATCTGACTGTGTGTGTGTGTGTGTGTGTGTGTGTGTGTGTGTGTGTGTGTGTGTGTGTCCTCAGTGAAGTGTATCAGTCTCTGCAGAAGCTTCCAGCTGCAGCTGTCACTTCACTTTCTGTTCAGTCTGACTGAGGGAGGTTTTTGTACGACCATTTTTCACTGTGTGAACACACACTGACTGTTGATGTAATGAACACTCTGACAGTAGTAAACTGCTGCATCTTCAGCCTGGACTCCACTGATGGTCAGAGTGAAGGCAGAGTTTGATCCACTGCCTGTAAAACGACCTGGAATCCCTGATGCTCGACTGCTGGCATTGTAAATGAGCAGTTTAGGAGTTTCTCCATCTCTCTGTTGGTACCAGGGTAAATAGTTCCCACCATAAACATTCTGACTGGTCCTGCAGTTGATGGTGACGGAGGCTCCCAGAGCAGAGCTCACTGCTCCAGGCTGAGTCACTGTGACCTGACCTCTGGACTCTGAGGACACACAGACAAAAACATAAAGCAGCCTCACGCTTTTGTCGCCTTCATCTCAGAGGGACGGATGTGGATAGAGAGGAGTTTGATTGTCTGGACTTTACCTGTGAAGCAGCAGCAGAGGAGAGTCCAGATGAGGACGCAGGTCAAAGTCATGTTTGTGATGAGGAGGATTTGTGTGGCTTGTGTTGTCATGAAGGACAGCTGTCAGTCATCCAGTCTTCAAGTGTCAGGACTATAAAGTCTCCCAGAGCACTGGAGCATGGTGCTGCTGATGCAAAGTGTCTCTCTATGGAAATGCTCTGACTGACTCCAACAGGGACTTGGATTACTCTGATGATGCTGCTTATCAATGGATCAATCACTTCATCAGAGTATTGATCAGGAATGTGTCAGAGCTCATTTGTTTGTGGCTTTGGCTCCAGTTTGATGGACACATTTTCTTCCAGAATATTTTGTGAATTCCCCCAAATTCACCATCACACAAATCAACATCACTGTAAATCAATCAATCTTATTTTTCATTTATCATAATCTACAATAAAGATGTGTTTATGACCAGTTTTTTTTTCACATTTGGAGTTTTTTCTTTGAGCTTTCCTTCAGAAATATCTCATTTCAATTTCTTTCATCCACATTAAAATTAATATTGATTGTAGATTTTTCATTTTTCACAAATAAATGGTTGGTGCATTGATTTTAAACACTTTTAAAGCAGTTATTACATAAAGTGGGTAAAGTGGGAATGTGTTTGTTGAGTGTGTTTGTGTCAAAGTCAGAGAGCCGTGTCTCTCTACAGTCAGAGGTTTTTGTACGGCGGCTCAATGACTTTGTATCACTGTGGTGGACTTTTGGTGGAGGAACCAGACTGGATGTTGGAAGTAAGTTTCTGAACAAATACTAAATACAATATTGTCAATTCATGTTTTAAATTCAGTTTCTGGATGTTTCTGGCAGAGAAACCTTATTTGTTAAATTATAACATTATAGTATTTTAGTTTTTATTTCTCTTCCTTTATCATGGAGGCTCACTCAGAGCAGCTTTATCATTTTGTTCTTTACACATTCCTGTCAAACTGAAACTTTATCTTTCAAAACATTTGCAAAAGTTAGTTTTTTATTTTCCAAAGCAATGATAACTGTTCATGAAGTTCATTTATATTCACTTTGTCCAAGTAAAGTTGAACTGAGTACAGACAGAAATGGGGATTTACAAATAGGGAAAATCACTTATTTCTTTAATGTGTCCAGTCAAATTTAGAAGAAAATCATTTGCAGAGTTTGTTGAATAATGACTGAAATCCACAAAAAGAACCATTGATTGTGCTTTATTTATTTTCTGGAGTATGTTTCCACATGAAATGTTAAAGTGATGTTTAGTTACTATTTTTGATGAGAAAGTTTGAAAATGTGTCCAAATGTGCTGCTTTTATTTCCACTGTACTTTGATATATTTGAGCTCAGCTTCAGTAGGATGATTCTCTCTGTGCTGAGATGCATGAGAGGCTTCTTAAAGGGAAGTGAAACAGTGTGTGAGTGAGTGACTGCTGGAGCAGAAACACCATCTGACAGAAAGTCCTTAAAGGACTAAATCAACTCTCACACTGTGAAGGTGTCCAAGTGTCTGCTGTTTGATTGACAGCTGTGTGGTCCCTGTCCTCTAAGCTGATTGCTGTCTCCTAGGTGACGCCCGTCCCACCCTGACGGTGCTGCCCCCCTCCAGTGAGGAGCTGCAGCAGGGGACGGCCACGCTCATGTGTGTGGCCAACAAGGGCTTCCCCTCAGACTGGAGTCTGGCCTGGAAGGTGGACGGCAGCAGCAGCAGCAGCAGCAGCAGCTGGGAGGAGAGCAGGAGCCCCGGGGTGCTGGAGAAGGACGGCCACTACAGCTGGAGCAGCACCCTGAGGCTCCGTGCAGACCAGTGGAGGAAGGTGGGCTCTGTGACCTGTGAGGCCACCCAGGGCTCCCAGACTCCGCTCTCAGAGACACTGAGGAGAGACCAGTGTTCCCAGTCCTGACCTGACTCACTGGGACTCTGCTGCTGGTTTCTCTCTGATGCTGCTCTCAGTCTGCTCTCTCTAACTCTCTGCCTCTCTTTCTGTCCACCACTCACTCTCTAATTACATGTTTCATTGTTAAGGTTTGTTTGCTTCTTGTTAAGTTTGATCATTTCAATACAATAAAGATCAATTCATCAAATCAGTTGATTTCATGTCTGTTATTGTAAAAGTACCAGATGTTGCTGTAATAGTTCCATTTCATCCAGAAATTGCGTTATGGATTATTTGTAAGACCTGATTAATAACTAAAAGAAGGGAAGATGAGAATTTTGTGATGTATAATAAGATGTCATCAGCAAACAAGGTCATTTTTTGTTGGTTTGAATCAACAGATGTCTGAGATGTTGATGGAGTTTCTGATGAACACAGTCAGAGTTTCAATGATCAAAAGAATAGTAGAGTAAAAGGACATTCATGTCTAGTGAACATCTGTGATTAAATTGATATTGACATATTTGTTTACATTTGTTGTCAGTCAATTCAATCAATTTATAACCAATAGAACTTTATTTATCTCTGTAAGACTGATTTAAAGCAGCAGCTCAGCAACCAGATTAACAGACATACACAGTGTTGATAGGACATGATCTGATCCTGCATCATACTTATGTGTATGGCAGATGATGTCTCAGTGTATTGGTGAAGTTTCTCCAAGTACAGTCACTGTAGATCAACCTCTCAGAACAATTCTGTTGCGACAGCCAACACACAGGAGGCGGGGCAGAGGAGGTGGCATGAGTCTGGATAACCTGAGTTACCTGGACTGCACAACTCTGCCAGTTGACGAGGAGGGAAAAGTCCAACTGGCTCTCCTAAACGTCCGGTCATTGTCTAACAAGACTTTTGTCCTGGTTGGTAAAGAGCTAAGGTCTACATTAAGACCTTATGTCTTATTTGTCTTGAACTTATCACTCTCCACAGGAGTTTTCCCAGCTTGCTACAGAACTGCTGTGGTTGAACCCTTATTAAAGGAACCTGACTTGGATGCTGACTCATTAACAAATTGTAGACCTGTCTCAAACCGTGCTTTTCTGTCCAATGTTTTTAAGAAAGTGGTCTCAAATCAGCTCTTGAATTATTTGTCTTCTAATGATCTCTTTGAGCCACTTCAGTCTGTGTTTCAGGTAAATCACTCCACAGAAATAGCACTCACTGAGGTGGTGAATGATTTGTTACTGGCTGTAGACTCAGCATCTGTTTCATTGTTCTTGGATCTTAGTGCTGCTTTCGATACAGTAGAAAACTGTATATTACTGGACAGACTCCAGAATTATTTTGGTATCTCAGGTCAGGTGCTCCAGTGGCTGAGATGTCACCTGTCAGAAAGATCTCAACTTGTTTTACATAACAACATGTTCTCTGAGTCCTGTGCTGTTAGGCATGAGGATCCACAGGGGTCTGTACTGGGTCCATTGCTTATTTCAATGTACATGGTGCCACTAGGGCAGATTTTGCGTTTAAGGTTTAAGTTCATTGCTATGCAGATGATTTACAGTTGTATATGCCAGTAGTTCTTCACAGTGGGTCTGATATAACTGTTCTTGAGACCTGTCTGACTGCCGTTAGGAGGTGGTTATCAGAAAATCTCCTGCTTCTTAACTCAGCTAAGATGGAAAGGATGGTTATTTGTCCTGCCAATCTGGAATATCAAAATAGCCACACATGAACATAAGAATATAAAACCACTCATGAGACACACGTCACATTTCTTGACAGCCAGGAGTCTCAGGGAACTTCGGCTGAGAAAAACATGAACAAACTCAAATTCTAATGTGCTTAACTTAACATAGCCTTCTGTCCAACACTGTAACAAAAATCAAACTGGAGTTGTTTGAAGGAATCAGCTGTCTCAAATACAGCTTTCGAACACTGGGTGTCTGTGAGAGAGAAAGAGTGGGAGAGAGAGAGAAATAAAGAGATTGGGAGTGGGAAGAGTCAGGGAGTCACACAGCATGTTGTGTCTGGTTTTCCCTGAGAACGGAGACAGAACCAATTCATGAATCAATACCCACATGTATCTAAACAACAATCTGAAACAATGCACAAGTTAATGAGGTCGTACAAAAGCAGAAGTAAGTTCCTCATTCTCATCATATATGATTCTCTCTGTGATGTTATTTCAGATGTGTATAAAATCAGTGACTAGTTATTTGGACACATTCAACTCTAAAATATTGTCGTCACGCCACCTCACAAAAGTGGGTCCAGCTGTGGTCCTGTTCTGAACCCTGAAGGAGAGACAGCAGAGCGGATGTCATCTGACAGTTTGACCAGTAGCTGCCTTCCTTCCAGCTTCTGCAGCTGCCGGTGTTTGTGCTAAAAAAAGAGGGAATAAAACAAACTGCTGAGGTGAGTCAGTGCATGTTACTACAGTTTCACATCAACAGCCAATCACTGCAACCCTCTGATGACTGACCAAACATCTCACATTCATGAAACCAGTTGATGAGACAAATCAAAATCAGAAACCAGTCTTTAGATTCAAAGCTGCCTGTTGGTAAAAGAAAAGTCAGCAAACTGAATCCCAGCAAGGCCCAAAGGCTTCTGAAGATGTTTGTAGACAGTACTGAGGATGAAGAGCTTGGCCTCCTTATCACCTTTACCTGCCTGCTGGCCAAACTGTAGGGGATCGTGTCTTCACGTTTTTCTTAATAACAAGTGACGGGAGGACGACTGACCTGTCCTCCTGAACTTATGTTGGATTAGTTCTCTTTGGAACTGGAAGCACACGACAGGACTTTTCTGTGAGAACGACTGGAGATGACTGAGATTTGGAAAGAATTAGTTCTGCCTTATCTTGGTTCATGTATATGTCCTGTCCTGTTCGTGTATCAGTCCTGTCTGTCATACTGTGTCACTGTTCACCTGCCATAGTTTACACCCCAGGTCCCAGTACTTTTCCACTCACCCTGCCTCTGCTTCACCTCACCTGCCGGCCACTCTCACCTGGTCATCTCACCTGTGCACCCAGCTGTTTTCAGTTACCAATCAGCACTTTATATAAGCCACTCCACTTCACTCTTACTTTGCCAGATTGTTTGTTTGTTCCCTCATGCTCGCTCACATTTATGACATTCCAGCTAACCTTTTGGACTCATTCTCTGATACCGACCTTGCCTGCTTTTGTTTTACCTGTCTTGTTTGCCTCAGCCTTCAGTTCAGCTTCTGTGTTTTCAGTTCATTCTGTTCATATTGTAAAGCAGTTACTCCTTCATTTTGTGGATATCTGTCCGTTCAGAGAATAAAGATCATTACCAACTCTCTGTTTGATGTGCTGCAAGTCAGTCCTACTCCACTCTCCTACATAAATATGTAATGTATATTCACAAATACCATCTGGGCCTGGAGCTTTTCTTAGATTCAGATGTTGGAACAATGTGGTAACATTTTCCAGACTTCAGAGACTGTCTTATCAAAGCAATATTATTGGAAAAGTTGTTCCTTTCAAAATGACTGGAAAAGAATTAAAAGCACGAAAAAACTCAGAATCAGAAAAGATCAGAAAAGAGTTTAAATCTAATTACTGGCTTTTGTGTGTGTGTGTGTGTGTGTGTCCTCAGTGAAGTGTATCAGTCTCTGCAGAAGCTTCCAGCTGCAGCTGTCACTTCACTTTCTGTTCAGTCTGACTGAGGGAGGTTTTTGTACGACCAGTTTTCACTGTGTGAACACACCCTGACTGTTGATTTCATGAACACTCTGACAGTAGTAAACTGCTGCATCTTCAGCCTGGACTCCACTGATGGTCAGAGTGAAGGCAGAGTTTGATCCACTGCCTGTAAAACGACCTGGAATCCCTGATGCTCGATTGTTAGCAGCATAAATGAGCAGTTTAGGAGTTTCTCCATCTCTCTGTTGGTACCAGTGTAAATAGTGGTAGCTGTTATAAACAAAAACATTCTGACTGGTCCTGCAGTTGATGGTGACGGAGGCTCCCAGAGCAGAGCTCACTGCTCCAGGCTGAGTCACTGTGACCTGACCTCTGGACTCTGAGGACACACAGACAAAAACATAAAGCAGCCTCACGCTTTTGTCCGCTTCATCTCAGAGGGACGGATGTGGATAGAGGAGAGGAGTTTGATTGTCTGGACTTTACCTGTGAAGCAGCAGCAGAGGAGAGTCCAGATGAGGACGCAGGTCAAAGTCATGTTTGTGATGAGGAGGATTTGTGTGGCTTGTGTTGTCATGAAGGACAGCTGTCAGTCATCCAGTCTTCAAGTGTCAGGACTATAAAGTCTCCCAGAGCACTGGAGCATGGTGCTGCTGATGCAAAGTGTCTCTCTATGGAAATGCTCTGACTGACTCCAGCTCACATTCGTCAATACTGAGATCACAAAACTCTTCACACAGTCTGAATGACAGACGTCAAAACTAAACTGTGATCATCATGTTTCATTGCTTTTGTGCAATTTCTTTAATTTACAATTCACGAACTGTTCATCGATGAACTCTCACTCAAACTGAACCAGAACCAAACCTCTGTGTATTTACATGCCATTATATAAACTGGTAAATCGTTGTAAAGTAACAAAAAACAATCAGTAAAAAGAAATAAAGATGTATAAACCTCGAACTGAAACACTGAGCTCCTCATTTCATCCTCTGGGAAAGTTCCCCTCAGAAATGTAGGTGTGACTTCTGAGCAGCCTGCAGACCCATTAGGAGCTTCATCAGCAGCATGGGACACACCTGGGCCTGATGTGCCACATGCATGAAAGCCAGAACAGCAGCCAGTTGTTGGGCCGATCTTCTCCCCCAACACACCTCTGAGTCGTGACCTTTGTTTTCTGTTTGTCTCTTTTGACAACACAACATCCATGCAGCACATTTACACTCATCTGCTCCCACAATACTGACTTTCCAGATTCCTCTCGTCTGCTTCTTTGTGTTGTTTTTATTTTGTTGCAAATAAATGACTTTGGTATTTAGTTAACTCGTGTGTCTCCTGTTTCTGTTGCAGTCTACGAGCCGGGCTGTGACAATGATAACTGAAATCCTCATGAAGAACTTTTGAGTCTTGTCAGTTCATTTTCTGTCTTTGTTTCATTTTGTTGTTTGAAATACTTTAAAGTGATTTATTGTTAAAGTTTTGGATGTTTTTTCCAGTGTAGTTTCATATATTTCAGGTCTGCTGCTTCCTCTCTTTCTGTCTCTCTCTATATATCATCACACCAACTCAACATTATTCAACTTCAGACTGTGACATTTTCATCGTTGCAATAATCCTGATGCTGTTAAAGCTGTAAGAAAATAAATAGAATTGTTCCTCAGATCAAATATTTTAATGGCTGTTTTAATACTAACAACAGATGCCTGGTTGCAAATTTTCACGTGTTGGATTATAAATCAAGAGAAAGATTTTCTCATCACTGGTGACAGCTGTATTTTTAAATTTTGGGATCACATGATGCGTTGACATTTATCCACTAACTTGTTGAGTCTCACCTGACAGCGTGTCTCTTTAGCAGTGGCACATATGAGTGACATGCATATAAATACATTAATATAGAGTGAATACAGGTTAGATTATTAGGTTGGAGAAGAGAAAAATTTACTTTGGTGAGAATAATCATCAGAAAATCCCATATTTTCATAATTTACCTGGCAGTCTTTTATCAGTTCCTCTCCTGACTCGCCAAGGAGCTCCATTAGGCAACGTATGACGATATCTCGTCTGCCTTCAACATGCTGCTATGAAACAGAGAAGCAAATTTATTGCAGAGAACATTTAACAGTATATGCCAACAGAAACTCAAAGTTAGCCATGCCATGGCCAATGTAATTAAATTCTATTCATTTATTTATTTAATTACAGAGAGAGAGAGAGAGAGAGAGGCGCATGTGATAATAGCTGAATTTTCTTTTGAAGTAAATGTCTCTTCAGCAGCACTCACCATCAAATTTTCAGATAACTCACATCTACCGTTGTTCTTATGTCTTATTTTTGTGTCTTCAAGTTTGATGTGTTGTCACAATAGGACATGGAAAAATAGTGAGCAAGGCCAGCAAAAAGGTGTGTCATCAGTTATCTATAGTCAGTGTGTATGAGCCCAAGATAAGATGACAAAATGACATTAATGTCCCTGTAACTTTACCTGCCCAAGGGAATCCAGCATGGGTCTAATTTTTGTGCCCGCAACCCCACCCTTTGTCCAAAATGTCTCCAGGAGTTTTGGAGTATAAGCATCCAGTTTTGAGAAAAAGGCTCGCTCCAGATGAATTGTTGTTATCCTTCTGAACTCCTCTTTGATCTGAAACAGATGATAAAAACACAACATAATCAAGACAATTAATACAGTAGTCCACCCAGTATAATTATAATTATTAGGGCTGTCAAAATTGACACGTTAACGCAGATTAATCCATCATCATGATTAATCTGATTCAAAGTAGAGATACCGTCACACATGCAGTTGATCCGGTACTGACAATGTCAACAAGTTAGTTTGTCTTAGTAGCTGGCTGAAAAAGGAGTGACAGGGTTAACTGTTAAAGGTGTTTAATAAACACGTTAAGTGCATATTGTTACGACTGCGGTCGTATGTGGTACGTGTTGTGTTGTGTTGTGTTGTCTTTGTATTTTCTTTGTATGTCTGTGTATGTCAATAGGTGTCTGCAACCTAACGATGCGCCGTCCCGCGCGCAGGATTGGTTGCCAGTTTGGAGGGTCGGCCCCTGATTGGACACTCTACTGCCGAATGAGTTTATAACGAGGAAGGATGACGTCGCCAAGGGGGCACATGGAGAGGCAGTGGGTGGTCCAATCTTCGCATGAATTCAACCGGCATTTTTGAATACTGAGATCCGAGAGAAACAACGTTTTGATGGGTGTGAGCTGCCATTTCCTTTTGTAAACTATTTTCTCCTGTTTAAGTTTAGTTAGGGAGGTAAGACTCTGTTTTTGTTTTCTCAGCGTTGGTTTTGTTAGGCAAGTGGATCTAAAGTTTAGTTGGGTTTTTGTTTATTGTTTTGGCCTAGGCTCACTCCTGAGTTCACCGTAATATCACTGAGTTACTCTCAGTCGCTTTTTGTTATCACGTTTTCCTTGTATGAATAAATCAACTATTTTTCTGTTTATACATTGTTGTGTTTTGGATGTTTTGGATGTGTTGGATTCAGGCGAAGGGTGGACTTATTCATGTTGCGTTCAGTACCCCCTAGGCTGGGCGTAACAATATATATTCCCTTCTATCTTGAGTCTGTTTGCTCATGCAAAATGAAATGTGATTAATATAGATGAAAAATGAATGATATTTAATCGTGATTAATCGAAATTAATCCACAGCAACCCTGTGATTAATCTGATAAAAAATTTTAATCGTTTGACAGCACTAATAATTACACAGTACTATTGAGCAGCAACACACACTTCTTCCTTCAAAATTAGCATACATTTTAATGCATGCTTTTGTTAAACAGCAAAAGATGCAAGATACGCTTAGTTGCTGTATTATTAAGTCCACCTTAATGAAATGAATTTAGTGTGATGCACTCATCATTGTATTGTCACGGATCAGGTAAAGAAACACGAGAAACTATTTACCTGAGTTTCACAGAACAGAGCAGGCCATCTCCATGAGGTCTTGAACTGCGGGGCATTGCTCGACAACTACTATTCTTCGAAAGGAGAAAGACTTCTCCATTTTCTCACCAATCATCTTTTCATTGTTTTTCTTCTTTACTTCATTCAGCAAATCTACTCTCCTTCTCTAAAGTGTGCCCTGTCTCACCAAATGGCAGTGGTGGCAGGTAGTTCACTTCAGCTTTCTTTGGCCTTTTGATACCTTTGGATGAACCCTCTGCAGTGGAGATTCTTCTTTTTAGTGCGTTAACCTCCAGTTCTGTAAAGGTTTGTTGACGAGTTCATAATTTCACCCGGTAATTGCCCATTTTATACTTGAGCCTCTGTTGCCACCCATATAAGCCATTAAAAGACCCCGGCTCTGTGAAGCATGGGTACTTTTTTTTACCAAGGCTTCTACCACAGCTTGTCTCCGCTAGCCTCTCGAGTATGCTACTTATCACTCTTGGATTGGTCAGCAGTGGAGGATAACCCAGAGCCTCTGGATGAGGAACCACAGGAGTTGTCTCAAGACATAAAGGAGAAGTTTGGCCATCTCTTCTTAAGGTTGGAAAGCACATTCAATGTGCCCAACAAATGTATTGATGAAATAGTTGACGAGCTTCTGTTCACATCCTCCAGTGCATCAGGTCCAGTTCTAAGGGATGTGGTTGAGTCCACATTGAAAAGCCATAACTGTGAACTGGATTCAGCTGTTATCTCAGACTTGGTGAAAAAAATTTCTGAGTCACATCCTGTTACTACTGCTTTGGGGACAGATGGGCCTGTCACTACTTCATACAAGAGGAGAGAATTTATGAAGAAACAATTTTCAGTTGTTGAACCAGAAGAACACATACTTGATAAAAAAGAGGGGAAAACATTCCAGTATGTCCCATATTGCCTTGTTGCAGGTCTTAAATAGTAAGACTATTCAAGAAAAGACACTTGGGTGTGAAAGAAGTTCTGAAAACACTGCACAATACCAGATATTTCATGACGGCAGTCACTATCAGAAAAATGATTCTTTTCTCTGTAGAGGAAGACAGAGTTAGTCTCATTCTGTACATTGATGACTTTGAGGTGTGTAATCCTCTTGGTACATCCCGAAAAAAGCACAAAGTCACGGCTGTATATTGGGTTTTGGGAAACATTCCAGTACAGTTACAATCAAGACTGACATCTATCTATCTAGCAATTCTGTGCAAGGCAATAGACATTAAGCAGTTTGGAGAGTCCATAGAGCCACTGTTAGCAGACATTCAAAGCTTGGAGAAAGATGGCCTTTTTGTTCCAGGGTTAGGAAAAGTTGTCAAAGGGACTGTGGTCTGTGTGGTGGCTGATAATTTGGGGCCCATTCTGTGGCAGGATTTGTCGAAAAACTTCACAGGATCATACATCTGCCGGTTTTGTCTTGGGGAATGATCTGAGTTTCAGTCCAAAGAAGTCAGATCTGGGTTTTTTCAACAGAGAACTAAAGAGCAGCATACACTGCATGTTCAGACAGCTGTGTCTACACCAAATCGCCCACACTGCGATGCTCAACATCGTAGGCTTAATAAAGTTCATTTTCACTGAAAATCAAAAAGCTAAACTCTAAAAAAAAAAAATCTCAATCACTTGGACTAGGGCTTTGTATGCATTCCCTGGAGATTTGATGTGATTGTTAACCAATTAATAAAAGCATCCGGTGTACTCAGCCGGTAGCAAATAGGAGCCAGAAAACACACACAAACACACACACACTGCTCGGGCTTGATCGCACATAGCTGGCTGCCGAACTCCAGCCCGCTCTGGAGGAGAGGCGGAGGCAGAATGGAGCTTTTAGGCGAATATATATCATGACTGAAACAACTGGAGTCTCTTGCGCTTTCCAGAGACGGGGCACTAAACTCAAACACACCCTGAAGCGGACATTAGCTTTACTTTCAGTACAAACACACCAACAATAACCCATAACCAGCACTGAACCATGAGAAACTCTTACACCGGGCCGTGTTAAATAAAGGCACGAACCCAGCACTTCCCTCTGTTAGCTGCCGGTTAACTGCAAGCTCCACAGCTGTACAAACACCAAAGCCCTCCAGCTACTAACAGCTAATGCCAACTAACCTTACCTGACCCTTACCTGACACTAAGTTGTTGTCCAGATGGGGATTGTTCATGTGCTGGAAAGACTTAGCTACCTAGCAATGGTGTTTGCTGATAATCAATTCTGTGACTTAACGTTTACTAAGCTAGTTAGCTAGCAAGCTTGTTAGGAGTCGGCATCTGGCCTCTTCACCTGTGCCAGCACACCCGGTCGGGGCTTAGCAACGAGCAAATTTATTAAATGTCATATTCACAAAATAACTATTTTTATGTAGATTTGCTTGAAGTGGGCTTACCTGAAGACCTGTGGGACCAACAAGAGGGGGCGTTCTCCGTCTCCAACGCGGGCTCTGAGTTCTGTTGGCGCCAATTAGATGACATGCAATGGGCCGATCCACAGCCGACCTACCTCTGACTTTGAAATAGAGCATATAAACCTGCCCCCTGGCAAACCATGTCCCCGAGACGTATGCGTGCTGTCTGGGCAGAAAATGAGCGACATTAAAATGGCCAAGAGTGGTTACTAATTCTACCAGACAGGTTTAAATCACTCCTGATATATTTTCAGGGCCTGAAGAAGGTGTGCTTATTTCTGCAATTTGAATACTTCAGATGAGAAAATGTTCCAGGATGTCTAAAAAACATTGACAGGAAAATGTTCCATTTATTGTTTAAAAGGGCCTGTAGCACACACCAGGCACACTATACCACATGGAGGGCCAAAACTAAACATGCATCATCAACATAAATGACAATAAAAACAAATGTAGGAATTAATTACTCATAATATGTGACATGAATTGCCATTTCTGTTTTAATTTGCTCCTTAATTTTCTTGTAGAAAGAGCGACTTTTCTGCACCCCACCTAACCCACACTATCCACAACACTGTATCCAGTAGCATATTTTCTAAATGTAAAACAGTACGTCAACAAATTTTCATGTATGAATGAGCCACTACAGATATTTGCCAGAAATTCCTTTATAAACAGGAGTCTACAACATGAAACAGACGTCAAATAATTTGCTATTAAATGGTTAAAAAGTTCATAGTATTAGCTGTTAATAAGATATGCATTTGGCTAGCAAAACCTATGAAGCCTTACAGGTTTAGTAAAATAGAACGGCAACGTACAAAGTTAATTAAGCATATAACCTACCCATATGTCTCCATATCCACGAACCTGCTTGACAAATTAGCAAACACGTTGTCCTCCTCTTGGCTTCGGAGAAAACTTGCCGCCCTCGGGCTTTGTCTGGGCATGTCTGAGAAAAAGCGCAGTCCTCTGACGCACGTGCTCAGTGGTGCGGGGGGCACTGCTATTACCCAAGTCCATTTTACTTTCTGTTATCAGGTTGCAAAATCAATACATTAGTGAAGTAAAGATTACTTGGTTGGAATGATCAAATTTATATATAAAAATGAGGATACAAAGTTCAAATCACTAAGTAACACATTACATAAAACGTGACACTTTTAAGTAAAATAACTGAAATGATAAATCCATGTAAAATTTAACAAAATAGTAGAGGTAATAATTACAGAACCAAAAAATCATTTGTTTCAGTGTAGTTCATATTTCTCTTATTAGTTTATTAATACTGTCTAACCTGGTTTGCATTGTTAGTAGTTAGTTAGTATATTTCTCAAATTGTTGCAAAGAAATAAAAATTAGAAAAAAACACAGTAAAAAAAAAAAAAATGCATAAACTTCTAATTGGGACACTGAGCTCCTCATTTCATTCCTGTGAACCTCAATGAAAGAAATGTGCCGGTGAGTCTGTTACCTATTGTGAAAAACTGTCATGTTTTAAAGTGAATGTTTCCAGATATTTGTACTTCATCATCTGTTAAACTTCCCCTCAGAAATGTAGGTGTCACTTTTGAAGTGTTTGATTCACTTCTCTTCTTTCCAGTTGACATTAATAGTTGATGGTAGGTCCAGTGGACCTCAAGCCAAGATGGAAAGGATCATTCACACATTTATTGTGTCCATGTAGACTGATGTAAGTCCATGCTGACTCAGCGTTCACATCCCTGAATCACTAACAAGTGGTCCAGAGTGTGTGATTAGGACTGACTGACAGACTGCGATTAAGTAGGAAGCTGAGGTCAAAGGTCACGACCAAGACTTTTCTCATTAACTGTCCCAGGTTGACTCTCTCTGATTATTTGGAAAATACGATATGAACATGGAATTGAAATGGGATAAGAATGGATGATGAGAAGCTTTGATGGAGAAATTTAGTTGATATCATCCAAAATGTGTGTGTGTGTGTGTGTGTGTGTGTGTGTGTCCTCAGTGAAGTGTATCAGTCTCTGCAGAAGCTTCCAGCTGCAGCTGTCACTTCACTTTCTGTTCAGTCTGACTGAGGGAGGTTTTTGCTGCGACTGTTTTTCACTTTGTGTGTAGTGGGTACTTAAGAGACAGTCTGACTTTCAAATGTTACATTTGTTTTGTAATGATACCATGTTTTCACTGTTTTGGTATGTGTTATTTTGAACTGTTGATGTCAAGAGTGATGTCATGTCCGGTTGTGGTCACTCTGACAGTAGTAAACTGCTGCATCTTCAGCCTGGACTCCACTGATGGTCAGAGTGAAGGCAGAGTTTGATCCACTGCCTGTAAAACGACCTGGAATCCCTGATGCTCGATCTTGCTAGCACTGATAAATGAGCAGTTTAGGATCTGGAATCCCTTCTCCATCTCTCTGTTGGTACTGTTGGTACCAGTGTAAATAGTTATTATTCAAAACATTCTGACTGGTCCTGCAGTTGATGGTGACGGAGGCTCCCAGAGCAGAGCTCACTGCTCCAGGCTGAGTCACTGTGACCTGACCTCTGGACTCTGAGGACACACAGACAAAAACATAAAGCAGCCTCACACTTTTTTGTCCCTTCATCTCAGAGGGACGGATGTGGATAGAGGAGAGGAGTTTGATTGTCTGGACTTTACCTGTGAAGCAGCAGCAGAGGAGAGTCCAGATGAGGACGCAGGTCAAAGTCATGTTTGTGATGAGGAGGATTTGTGTGGCTTGTGTTGTCATGAAGGACAGCTGTCAGTCATCCAGTCTTCAAGTGTCAGGACTATAAAGTCTCCCAGAGCACTGGAGCATGGTGCTGCTGATGCAAAGTGTCTCTCTATGGAAATGCTCTGACTGACTCCAACTCACATTTGTCAATACTGAGATCACAAAACTCTTCACACAGTCTGAACAACAGAAGTCAAAAACTAAACTGTGATCATCATGTTTCATTGCTTTTATGCAATTTCTTTAATTTACAATTCATGAACTGTTCATAGATGAACTCTCACTCAAACTAAACCAGAACCAAACCTCTGTGTATTTACATACCATTGTAAAAACTGGTAAATTGTTGTAAAGTAACAAAAAAAAATCAGTAAAAAGAAATAAAAATGTATAAACTTCTAATTGGGACACTGAGCTCCTCATTTCATCCTCTGGGAAAGTTCCCCTCAGAAATGTAGGTGTGACTTCTGAGCAGCCTGCAGACCCATTAGGAGCTTCATCAGCAGCATGGGACACACCTGGGCCTGATGTGCCACATGCATGAAAGCCAGAGCAGCAGCCAGTTGTTGGGCCGATCTTCTCCCCCAACACACCTCTGAGTTGTGACCTTTGTTTTCTGTTTGTCTTTTTACAACACAACATCCATGCAGCACATTTACACTCATCTGCTCCCACAATACTGACTTTTCGGACTCCTGTACTACAAAGCGACTTTAACCTACTCCGATTTAACTCGGAGTTATCAAGGCAAGGCGGGGTCGACAAACTCTGATTGTCTCAGCTGGAGTTAATTGGTGATTAAGATGTTGGTTTGTTGAGTCTGTGTTAACTTAATCAGAGTCTGAGCGTGTTCATGTAAAAGGGTGTTTTTCACCGGAAGAAAGCACTCTGATAATGTCAGGATATGAAGAGAGGATCAGGGAGACTTGTTGACTGCAGACACAGTAAATTCATTAGTTCAGTGTTCTTGTCTCTATTTGTCTTATGGACTCTTCTTTTATTTGTAATATGATTGAGGTGTAAGGACATGTAAAATAGTCTAACTCTAAATAATCTGAATATGTGAAACCAATGAGGATAATTCAGTTCCAGCCTCCACATGGCTCCATCTGTGAAACTGAGCCGTTCCTCTGTGTTAATGGATGAAGATCTGCTCCTAAAGCTCCTCGGCTGTAGACCGACCTGTATGAATGTCAAGCTGCTGTTAACAATAACTTCATTCTATTCTCATTTCAGCTGCAACAAGTCAGGATGAAATATACAAATATTCTATCAAGGTGTGTATTAATCATCCTCATCATCAACACTGAGGACAGATGTGTTGTGAAGCCTACACTTATACACTGTGTGTCCAACAGTGAGGCTTCACTCCGGCCACTGGCTGCAGAGACGTCTGGACCCAGAAGCCGGCAGAGACACTGAAATCCATATCTTTCACAGAGAACATCATCGGGGTGAACTCCGGCCTCTAAACACTGTCGACCTGCGGAGTGATCCGCTCATAATCCACGTACCGATGTCGACTGGTTCTTCCAAATGTCATCTCATTTTTCTCAACCAATTGTAGCTCAGGGGCGGAGCTTACACACAGTAACCTCGAGTGAACCACAGCCACAAACTGCTCGGAGCAGTTTAAAGTTGCAGTGTAAATTGCCATGACAACACACCTCAAGTAAAACCATCAGCTTTTGTAGTACGGGTTAATCAGGAAGTTACCCCCAACGTACAGTCCTCAGATTCCTCTCGTCTGCTTCTTTGTGTTGTTTTTATTTTGTTGCAAATAACTACACTTCCTCCCGCTCGCTACGTTCAGCCAACGACAGGGGCCTGATACAACCACCACAACAGGGCCCGAGGTGGATAGCTAGACTCTTCTCCTCTGTGGTTCCCCGGTGGTGGAGCGAGTTGCCAAACTCTGGTCGATCTGCAGAGTCCCTCTCAGTCTTTAAGACTAAAACCCAGCTCTTTACTGAACACCGTCGCACTTGACGGACCTCTGCATCCTATTCCCTCCTCACTGCCTGTAGGCACCAAGATCCTGTCACACTTGAACTTTGTTTGATGGCACTTTTCCAGGTTGTTTTCTCCTGACTAGGTCCTTTCTGGTGTTGTACTTACTCTCAGATGTACGTCGCTTTGGATAAAAGCATCTGCTAAATGAAATTGTAGAATTGTAGAAATGACTTTGGTATTTAGTTAAGTCGTGTGTCTCCTGTTTCTGTTGCAGTCTACGAGCCGGGCTGTGACAATGACAACTGAAATCCTCATGAAGAACTTTTGAGTGTTGTCAGTTCATTTTCTGTCTTTGTTTATGTTTCATTTTGTTGTTTGAAATACTTTGAAGTGTTCTCAGATGGTTTGACTATTTCATGGAAAGTCACCCACGTATCCCTTGAGCCTATTTTGTAAGCTTTCATTTGTATCGAGGCAAGATTTCAAATCCTGTCAGTCATCTACAAAACGAAAAGAAAGACGAACAATGAAATGAAAGGATTTGAATTAAAAATCAGGAGACAATCATAAAAATTCAGTGAAAAAAAAAGTCTGTCTTTAAAGTCTTACTCAGTTCCAGGACACACAGATACCAACACTGAGATGCGTTCAGGAACATATTTTCAGCTGGACAGACCTTTATGCTTGCATGCTCATGACAATGTATGTGCACGTCTTTATTAATGTTGAATTAATTACTGATTAATATTTAAAAACTGAAATGAATGTTAAACATACAGGTTTAACATGTGTGGGCCGACTACCACTCAACCATTCATGATGTGCCATGTTTCAGATGCTGTAGATGTCCCTCCTGTCAGGCCTCTCAATCACCACCTGGAAGTACTTTCTCTGCAGAGCATTGATTTTTCTCTGGACCTCCACAAGTTGTCACAATCCTGCCAGACACATTTCACTTCTTCCCTGTCTGTGTTCAGTCCCTGTGTCTTAGTTTAGTCCTGCCTCTGTTCAGCCTTAGGTTTTGTTCTGCCCCAGTCACGTTCCCTGCCATGTCTCTGTCCAGCCTCTCTGTCTGTGTCCAGCCTCTCTGTCTGTGTCCAGCCTCTCTGTCTGTGTCCAGCCTCTCTGTCTGTGTCCAGCCTCTCTGTCTGTGTCCAGCCTCTCTGTCTGTGTCCAGTGTGTCTGTCTCTTTCTGTGTCCAGCGTCTCTGTCTGTGTCCAGCCTCTCTGTCTGTGTCCAGCCTCTCTGTCTGTGTCCAGTCTCTCTCTGTGTCCAGCCTCTGTCTGTGTCCAGCCTCTCTCTGTCTGTGTCTCTCTGTGTCCAGCCTCTCTGTCTCTGTCTGTGTCCAGCCTCTCTCTCTGTCTGTGTCCAGCCTCTCTGTCTGTGTCCAGCCTCTCTGTCTGTGTCCAGCCTCTCTGTCTGTGTCCAGCCTCTCTCTGTCTGTGTCCAGCCTCTCTGTCTCTGTCTGTGTCCAGCCTCTCTGTCTGTGTCCAGCCTCTCTGTCTGTGTCCATCTCTGTCTCTGTCTGTGTCCAGCTCTGTCTCTGTCTGTGTCCAGCCTCTCTGTCTCTGTCTGTGTCCAGCCTCTCTGTCTGTGTCCAGCCTCTCTGTCTGTGTCCCCTCTCTGTGTCTGTCTCTCTGTCTGTGTCCAGTCTGTGTCTCAGTGTCTGTGTCCAGCCTCTCTGTCTGTGTCCAGCCTCTCTGTCTGTGTCCATGGATGAAGAGCTGATGATGAGTTCATGGTCTGTCTGTGTCCAGCCTCTCTGTCCAGGAAAACTGACAGCTCTGAACTTTTAACAGACCAAGAAATATACAGATTAAAAAAACTCATAGTCAGAGTAAGAGACCAAATCATGCTGGACAGTTATGACTTTTAAATCTAACTGCTTCTTTTATCTTCTGACTTGTTTTTTCGTTGTTGGTTTTATTCTCCTAACTCCACATATGTGTGATTTTAACATCAGCATTTTAAACCTGAATGGAGCCAGGGCTGATTTTAAACGAGCCACACTTTTTAAACTAATGGAGATGAAGAGAATAGACGTCATGTTAGTTCAAGAAACCCACAGCACGGAGGACATGGAGGCCGACTGGAAGAGGGCTTTTAACGGGGAGGTAGTTTTAAGCCATAAGTCCAGTCTGAGCGGAGGGGTGGGGATTTTATTCTCGAGGAGTTTTCCACCTTTAAACTATGAGGTAGAAGAGATCATTCCAGGTGTGCTTTTAAAAGTAAAAGCTAATTATGAGAATGTTGTTTTAGTGTTTTTAAATGTCTACGCCCCCACCAATGGGGTGGAGAGGATGCTGTTTTTAGATGTTTTATCAAAAACTATAACAGACTGTGGTTCCGAGGATTTTATGTTTTTAGGGGGTGATTTTAATTGCACCACAAACCCTGCATTAGACAGGAATCATTCGGAACCACACCCAGCTTCTTCCCACAGGCTCAGACGGCTCATAGAAGAGCAGGAGCTGTCTGACCTGTGGAGGGCTTTTAACACAAACACTAGACAATACACCTGGACTCATTCAAGGGGAAACTCTTTATCATTAGCCAGACTGGACCGTCTTTATTGTTTTAAACACCATTTTAACGTTTGTAAGAGGTGTTTTATCCAGCCTGTGGGTTTCACTGACCACTCCCTCGTCTCCTGCTCCATTTTTATTAAGAATGTCCGTTTTAAAAGCGCCTATTGGCATTTTAACACAGGTCTTTTAAATGACCAGGCTTTTAGAACGGCTTTTAATGCTTTTTGGTTTTCCTACAGAGAGAGCAAGCCTGCCTTCTCCTGCCTCCAGCAGTGGTGGGACTTTGGTAAGACCCAGGTTCGCCAGTTGTGCCAGCAGTTCACTCGTGGCGTCACAAGAGACTTAGCCCGGAGAATGCAAGATCTGGAGAGTCAGGTAGAAACTCTACAATCTCTGTTTTCTTCTACAGGAAATCGAGGGCATTTAGACTCCCTCAAGTCCAAAAAGTCGGCCATAGCCAACCTGTTGGGCGTCTCAGCGCAAGGGGCTCTGGTCAGGTCAAGGTTCATGAACATCTCCCAGATGGACGCTCCCTCCCGTTTTTTCTTTGGGCTGGAAAAAAAGAACGGACAAAGGAAGATCATTCACTCTTTACGAACGGGTAGCTGCTCCTAAGTCTCAGACTCGTCTGAGATCAGAAAGTTTGCTGCCGGTTTCTATGGAAACCTCTACAAGAGTGAGTGGTCAAGTAATCCAGATGTGCACAGCACCTTCTATAGAGATCTCCCTCAGGTGAGCGAGGAGGACAACTCCCTGCTGGCAGCTGATCTCACACTGGAGGAGATCACGAAGGCCGCAGGGAGCCTCCAGAACGGCAGAGCTCCGGGGATAGACGGCCTTCCTGCTGACTTCTACAAAGCTTTCTGGTCCGTCCTAGGACCAGACCTACTAGAAGTGTACAATGAAAGCATGAGGACAGGAAAACTGCCTCAGAGCTGCAGGAGGGCCGTCATCACCCTGCTGCCGAAGAAGGGAGATCTCCAGGACATCAAGAACTGGAGGCCGGTGTCCCTGCTGTGCACGGATTACAAAATCCTGTCCAAAGCTCTGGCCCTGAGACTAAGGGAGGTGATGTCGTCCGTCATCCACCCTGACCAGACCTACTGCGTGCCCAACAGGCTTATCAGTGACAATGTCACTCTGATTAGAGACATTTTGGACCTCTCCAGTTCATTGGCTGCAGACACTGGTCTCATTTTCATAGACCAGGAAAAGGCTTTTGACCGGGTTGAACACCAGTACCTGTGGCAGACTCTGGCTGCCTTTGGCTTCAACCCTGGCTTCATAGCCATGATCCGGGTTCTCTATGCTGACGTCTCCAGTGTCCTGAAGATAAACGGTGGACTGAGTGCCCCATTCGGCGTCCAGAGAGGGGTAAGGCAGGGCTGTTCTCTCTCAGGTATGTTGTACACTCTGGCCTTCGAGCCTCTGCTCCACAAGTTAAGAAAGAATCTTGAAGGTGTGATGTTCCCCCAGTGCCCTGTATCTTTTAAATTGTCGGCCTACGCAGATGATCTTGTTGTGCTTTTAAACACACAAAGAGATGTGAACATTTTAACTGATACTGTACGTGACTTTGGTTTTATCTCTTCTTCAAAGGTAAACTGGGGGAAGAGCGAGGCTCTGATGGTTGGAGAGAGGCTGCGGGATCATCTCCGGCTGCCTGGAGGCCTCGTCTGGAGGAAGGGAGGGGTACATTACCTCGGGGTTTTTCTTGGGGACGAGACCCACAAAAGAGGAATTGGGATGATTTGGTTGAGAAAATAAGGGGCGCCTCTGTAGGTGGAATTGGCTCTTACATAAGATGTCCTACAGAGGTCGCGTACTAATCATTAACAACTTGGTCTCGTCCTCCTTGTGGCACCGACTAGCCTGTGTTGATCCTCCAGCCACTCTCCTGACAGAGGTACAAAGGCTTTTAGTTGACTTTTTTTGGGGGGGCGGGATGCACTGGGTCCCACAGAGCGTCCTCTTTCTGCCAAAGGAAGAAGGAGGGCAGGGCCTTATTCATCTGGCCAGTCGGGGGGCTGCTTTCCGGCTCCAGTTTTTACAAAGGTTACTAACGGGGCCAGAGGACGTTCTGTGGAGACCTTTAGCCCAGTGCCTTCTGCTCCATTTTAACAGCCTGGGTCTTGGTTTTAATTTGTTTTTAATGAACACCAGCGTCATGAGGATGACATCTCTGCCTCGTTTTTATCAGAGTGTTTTTAAAGTCTACAGCCTGCTGCAGAAGAAACGAGAGGAGGAGGCGGGCTCACTGCACTGGCTCCTGCAGGAACCGGTCCTGCATGGGACCAAGCTGGAGGGGCCGGCCTGGGGAGGGGTCACGCTGTCTGGGAGGCTGGAGAAGGCCGGGATCCTGACACTGGGTCAGGTGGTGGAGCTGGCCGGACCAAGGCTGGAGGAGACTCAATGTCTGGCAGAAAAACTCAACATCAAGTCGGCCAGACTGACAGAGCAGCTCCTCCAGCACTGGAAACATAAACTGAGCGGACACCAGTGCTCCATGTTGGAAGACCACCACACAGGCCAGCTGATTCCGGACCCTGAAGACCCCTTCCCACACATCTGTCTGCTTCCGAACCTGGAGGAGCTCGGCGGCCCCCTGTTGGAGTCGGTGCAGCCCGTCTCCCTGAGTCCGCCTCCGGGAAAACATTTTATAGACTCATGGTAAAGACAGTAAACAGAAACAGACTGAATGGACAGACAGACACACCATGGAGGAGACATCTGGGACTGTCCTCTATTCTGTCTGTGTCCATGCTGTTTCTCTGTCTGTGTCCAGCGATGAATCTGTGTTTAAAAATCTGTCTGTGTCCAGCTTCTCTGTCTGTGTCTAGCATCTCTGTCTGTGTCCAGTGTCTCTGTCTGTGTCCAGCTGTCTGTCTCTGTTGTCTGTGTCCAGTCTCTCTCTCTCTGTCTGTGTCCAGCCTCTCTGTCTGTGTCCAGCCTCTCTGTCTCTGTCCAGCCTCTCTGTCTGTGTCCAGCCTCTCTGTCTGTGTCTGTGTCCTCTCTGTCTGTGTCCAGCTCTCTCTGTCTCTGTCTGTGTCCAGTCTCTGTCTGTGTCCAGCCTCTCTGTCTGTATTCAGTCTCTGCGCCTTAGTTCTCTCTGTCTTGTCTGAGTCCTGTCAGCCACATTTCTGTCCTGTTCATGTCTTAGTCCAGTCTCTGTGTCTTAGTCCAGTCTCTGTCTTGTCATAGGTTGTCACTCCTCACCTGCCATACTTTTCACCCCAGTGTCTTTTCCACTCACCCTGCCTCTGCCTCACCTGACCTGCTAGCCACTCCCACCTCATCACACACCTCTGCAGCAGCTGGACTCTATCAGTAATTAGGACTCTATATAAGCCACTTCACTTCACTCTCCCTTTGCCAGACTGTTTCTTCTTCGTTCTTTGATTCTTGATGTTTCCCTAGACTCCCCAGCACCTTCTTCCTGCTTTAATTCTCTGTTGCCATCTCTGCCTGTTTGGATTAACCTGGACTTCACCACCACCCTCTGTTTCCTGTTCTGCTCCCGTGTACCGAGTTTTGTTTGTCTGTTTTCTGTGGCCGTCAGCGTTCTCTTTGGACGACATCACAGGAAGGAACTCCACCAACTCTACTCTCCTGTCTTGGCTGTTTCTCAGAGACTTTCTTGTGTTGCCTCACCTCCTTGACTCAGATACAAATAAAAGTCATTACCGACTATCACCGCTCTCCTGTGTGTTGCTATTGAGTCCAACCCCACTCCTCGTAACACAAGTCACATGAGAGGACACAAAGATTTAGTTTCAAAGAAGAGGAAAACACTGGAAGCCAGGTGGCTAAAAACCACTGAGGATTTAGAGGTCATGAAGCCTCACTCTCACTTCTGGGTTCTGTGTTCTCTCTCTTTTTTAATATAACCTGTTTTTACTTGGCTTTGAATTTGGCTTCATTTCAGGTGATGAAAAAGCCATTGTGAATGATTATCTGTGCCACTAACTTGCTATGGACAGTGA
>JAFREQ010000384.1:0-11062 GCA_025331565.1 Holacanthus passer
ATGAAGGACAACATGCTTTGATTTGAATATCATAAGGCATTTGTGAGTTTTAAAGGAAAACATGTTTCTGAGCCGTTTTCAGTTAAACGGCGCTGTATAGTGAATGCATGATAGTTTGATGTGCTGTACACTTGTAAAGCTTTGGGAAACTTAGTTTCTTGCCTGCAAACATGTAGAATGGCACGAATATGAAGGACAACATGCTTTGATTTGAATATCATAAGGCATTTGTGAGTTTTAAAGGAAAACATGTTTCTGAGCCGTTTTCAGTTAAACGGCGCTGTATAGTGAATGCATGATAGTTTGATGTGCTGTACACTTGTAAAGCTTTGGGAAACTTAGTTTCTTGCCTGCAAACATGTAGAATGGCACGAATATGAAGGACAACATGCTTTGATTTGAATATCATAAGGCATTTGTGAGTTTTAAAGGAAAACATGTTTCTGAGCCGTTTTCAGTTAAACGGCGCTGTATAGTGAATGCATGATAGTTTGATGTGCTGTACACTTGTAAAGCTTTGGGAAACTTAGTTTCTTGCCTGCAAACATGTAGAATGGCACGAATATGAAGGACAACATGCTTTGATTTGAATATCATAAGGCATTTGTGAGTTTTAAAGGAAAACATGTTTCTGAGCCGTTTTCAGTTAAACGGCGCTGTATAGTGAATGCATGATAGTTTGATGTGCTGTACACTTGTAAAGCTTTGGGAAACTTAGTTTCTTGCCTGCAAACATGTAGAATGGCACGAATATGAAGGACAACATGCTTTGATTTGAATATCATAAGGCATTTGTGAGTTTTAAAGGAAAACATGTTTCTGAGCCGTTTTCAGTTAAACGGCGCTGTATAGTGAATGCATGATAGTTTGATGTGCTGTACACTTGTAAAGCTTTGGGAAACTTAGTTTCTTGCCTGCAAACATGTAGAATGGCACGAATATGAAGGACAACATGCTTTGATTTGAATATCATAAGGCATTTGTGAGTTTTAAAGGAAAACATGTTTCTGAGCCGTTTTCAGTTAAACGGCGCTGTATAGTGAATGCATGATAGTTTGATGTGCTGTACACTTGTAAAGCTTTGGGAAACTTAGTTTCTTGCCTGCAAACATGTAGAATGGCACGAATATGAAGGACAACATGCTTTGATTTGAATATCATAAGGCATTTGTGAGTTTTAAAGGAAAACATGTTTCTGAGCCGTTTTCAGTTAAACGGCGCTGTATAGTGAATGCATGATAGTTTGATGTGCTGTACACTTGTAAAGCTTTGGGAAACTTAGTTTCTTGCCTGCAAACATGTAGAATGGCACGAATATGAAGGACAACATGCTTTGATTTGAATATCATAAGGCATTTGTGAGTTTTAAAGGAAAACATGTTTCTGAGCCGTTTTCAGTTAAACGGCGCTGTATAGTGAATGCATGATAGTTTGATGTGCTGTACACTTGTAAAGCTTTGGGAAACTTAGTTTCTTGCCTGCAAACATGTAGAATGGCACGAATATGAAGGACAACATGCTTTGATTTGAATATCATAAGGCATTTGTGAGTTTTAAAGGAAAACATGTTTCTGAGCCGTTTTCAGTTAAACGGCGCTGTATAGTGAATGCATGATAGTTTGATGTGCTGTACACTTGTAAAGCTTTGGGAAACTTAGTTTCTTGCCTGCAAACATGTAGAATGGCACGAATATGAAGGACAACATGCTTTGATTTGAATATCATAAGGCATTTGTGAGTTTTAAAGGAAAACATGTTTCTGAGCCGTTTTCAGTTAAACGGCGCTGTATAGTGAATGCATGATAGTTTGATGTGCTGTACACTTGTAAAGCTTTGGGAAACTTAGTTTCTTGCCTGCAAACATGTAGAATGGCACGAATATGAAGGACAACATGCTTTGATTTGAATATCATAAGGCATTTGTGAGTTTTAAAGGAAAACATGTTTCTGAGCCGTTTTCAGTTAAACGGCGCTGTATAGTGAATGCATGATAGTTTGATGTGCTGTACACTTGTAAAGCTTTGGGAAACTTAGTTTCTTGCCTGCAAACATGTAGAATGGCACGAATATGAAGGACAACATGCTTTGATTTGAATATCATAAGGCATTTGTGAGTTTTAAAGGAAAACATGTTTCTGAGCCGTTTTCAGTTAAACGGCGCTGTATAGTGAATGCATGATAGTTTGATGTGCTGTACACTTGTAAAGCTTTGGGAAACTTAGTTTCTTGCCTGCAAACATGTAGAATGGCACGAATATGAAGGACAACATGCTTTGATTTGAATATCATAAGGCATTTGTGAGTTTTAAAGGAAAACATGTTTCTGAGCCGTTTTCAGTTAAACGGCGCTGTATAGTGAATGCATGATAGTTTGATGTGCTGTACACTTGTAAAGCTTTGGGAAACTTAGTTTCTTGCCTGCAAACATGTAGAATGGCACGAATATGAAGGACAACATGCTTTGATTTGAATATCATAAGGCATTTGTGAGTTTTAAAGGAAAACATGTTTCTGAGCCGTTTTCAGTTAAACGGCGCTGTATAGTGAATGCATGATAGTTTGATGTGCTGTACACTTGTAAAGCTTTGGGAAACTTAGTTTCTTGCCTGCAAACATGTAGAATGGCACGAATATGAAGGACAACATGCTTTGATTTGAATATCATAAGGCATTTGTGAGTTTTAAAGGAAAACATGTTTCTGAGCCGTTTTCAGTTAAACGGCGCTGTATAGTGAATGCATGATAGTTTGATGTGCTGTACACTTGTAAAGCTTTGGGAAACTTAGTTTCTTGCCTGCAAACATGTAGAATGGCACGAATATGAAGGACAACATGCTTTGATTTGAATATCATAAGGCATTTGTGAGTTTTAAAGGAAAACATGTTTCTGAGCCGTTTTCAGTTAAACGGCGCTGTATAGTGAATGCATGATAGTTTGATGTGCTGTACACTTGTAAAGCTTTGGGAAACTTAGTTTCTTGCCTGCAAACATGTAGAATGGCACGAATATGAAGGACAACATGCTTTGATTTGAATATCATAAGGCATTTGTGAGTTTTAAAGGAAAACATGTTTCTGAGCCGTTTTCAGTTAAACGGCGCTGTATAGTGAATGCATGATAGTTTGATGTGCTGTACACTTGTAAAGCTTTGGGAAACTTAGTTTCTTGCCTGCAAACATGTAGAATGGCACGAATATGAAGGACAACATGCTTTGATTTGAATATCATAAGGCATTTGTGAGTTTTAAAGGAAAACATGTTTCTGAGCCGTTTTCAGTTAAACGGCGCTGTATAGTGAATGCATGATAGTTTGATGTGCTGTACACTTGTAAAGCTTTGGGAAACTTAGTTTCTTGCCTGCAAACATGTAGAATGGCACGAATATGAAGGACAACATGCTTTGATTTGAATATCATAAGGCATTTGTGAGTTTTAAAGGAAAACATGTTTCTGAGCCGTTTTCAGTTAAACGGCGCTGTATAGTGAATGCATGATAGTTTGATGTGCTGTACACTTGTAAAGCTTTGGGAAACTTAGTTTCTTGCCTGCAAACATGTAGAATGGCACGAATATGAAGGACAACATGCTTTGATTTGAATATCATAAGGCATTTGTGAGTTTTAAAGGAAAACATGTTTCTGAGCCGTTTTCAGTTAAACGGCGCTGTATAGTGAATGCATGATAGTTTGATGTGCTGTACACTTGTAAAGCTTTGGGAAACTTAGTTTCTTGCCTGCAAACATGTAGAATGGCACGAATATGAAGGACAACATGCTTTGATTTGAATATCATAAGGCATTTGTGAGTTTTAAAGGAAAACATGTTTCTGAGCCGTTTTCAGTTAAACGGCGCTGTATAGTGAATGCATGATAGTTTGATGTGCTGTACACTTGTAAAGCTTTGGGAAACTTAGTTTCTTGCCTGCAAACATGTAGAATGGCACGAATATGAAGGACAACATGCTTTGATTTGAATATCATAAGGCATTTGTGAGTTTTAAAGGAAAACATGTTTCTGAGCCGTTTTCAGTTAAACGGCGCTGTATAGTGAATGCATGATAGTTTGATGTGCTGTACACTTGTAAAGCTTTGGGAAACTTAGTTTCTTGCCTGCAAACATGTAGAATGGCACGAATATGAAGGACAACATGCTTTGATTTGAATATCATAAGGCATTTGTGAGTTTTAAAGGAAAACATGTTTCTGAGCCGTTTTCAGTTAAACGGCGCTGTATAGTGAATGCATGATAGTTTGATGTGCTGTACACTTGTAAAGCTTTGGGAAACTTAGTTTCTTGCCTGCAAACATGTAGAATGGCACGAATATGAAGGACAACATGCTTTGATTTGAATATCATAAGGCATTTGTGAGTTTTAAAGGAAAACATGTTTCTGAGCCGTTTTCAGTTAAACGGCGCTGTATAGTGAATGCATGATAGTTTGATGTGCTGTACACTTGTAAAGCTTTGGGAAACTTAGTTTCTTGCCTGCAAACATGTAGAATGGCACGAATATGAAGGACAACATGCTTTGATTTGAATATCATAAGGCATTTGTGAGTTTTAAAGGAAAACATGTTTCTGAGCCGTTTTCAGTTAAACGGCGCTGTATAGTGAATGCATGATAGTTTGATGTGCTGTACACTTGTAAAGTTTGGGAAACTTAGTTTCTTGCCTGCAAACATGTAGAATGGCACGAATATGAAGGACAACATGCTTTGATTTGGAAAGGCATTTGTGAGTTTTTGTTTCTTGCCTGTTAAACAAACATGATAGAATGTACACTTGTACGAATATGCAAACATGTAGAATGGCACGAATATGAAGGACAACATGCTTTGATTTGAATATCATAAGGCATTTGTGAGTTTTAAAGGAAAACATGTTTCTGAGCCGTTTTCAGTTAAACGGCGCTGTATAGTGAATGCATGATAGTTTGATGTGCTGTACACTTGTAAAGCTTTGGGAAACTTAGTTTCTTGCCTGCAAACATGTAGAATGGCACGAATATGAAGGACAACATGCTTTGATTTGAATATCATAAGGCATTTGTGAGTTTTAAAGGAAAACATGTTTCTGAGCCGTTTTCAGTTAAACGGCGCTGTATAGTGAATGCATGATAGTTTGATGTGCTGTACACTTGTAAAGCTTTGGGAAACTTAGTTTCTTGCCTGCAAACATGTAGAATGGCACGAATATGAAGGACAACATGCTTTGATTTGAATATCATAAGGCATTTGTGAGTTTTAAAGGAAAACATGTTTCTGAGCCGTTTTCAGTTAAACGGCGCTGTATAGTGAATGCATGATAGTTTGATGTGCTGTACACTTGTAAAGCTTTGGGAAACTTAGTTTCTTGCCTGCAAACATGTAGAATGGCACGAATATGAAGGACAACATGCTTTGATTTGAATATCATAAGGCATTTGTGAGTTTTAAAGGAAAACATGTTTCTGAGCCGTTTTCAGTTAAACGGCGCTGTATAGTGAATGCATGATAGTTTGATGTGCTGTACACTTGTAAAGCTTTGGGAAACTTAGTTTCTTGCCTGCAAACATGTAGAATGGCACGAATATGAAGGACAACATGCTTTGATTTGAATATCATAAGGCATTTGTGAGTTTTAAAGGAAAACATGTTTCTGAGCCGTTTTCAGTTAAACGGCGCTGTATAGTGAATGCATGATAGTTTGATGTGCTGTACACTTGTAAAGCTTTGGGAAACTTAGTTTCTTGCCTGCAAACATGTAGAATGGCACGAATATGAAGGACAACATGCTTTGATTTGAATATCATAAGGCATTTGTGAGTTTTAAAGGAAAACATGTTTCTGAGCCGTTTTCAGTTAAACGGCGCTGTATAGTGAATGCATGATAGTTTGATGTGCTGTACACTTGTAAAGCTTTGGGAAACTTAGTTTCTTGCCTGCAAACATGTAGAATGGCACGAATATGAAGGACAACATGCTTTGATTTGAATATCATAAGGCATTTGTGAGTTTTAAAGGAAAACATGTTTCTGAGCCGTTTTCAGTTAAACGGCGCTGTATAGTGAATGCATGATAGTTTGATGTGCTGTACACTTGTAAAGCTTTGGGAAACTTAGTTTCTTGCCTGCAAACATGTAGAATGGCACGAATATGAAGGACAACATGCTTTGATTTGAATATCATAAGGCATTTGTGAGTTTTAAAGGAAAACATGTTTCTGAGCCGTTTTCAGTTAAACGGCGCTGTATAGTGAATGCATGATAGTTTGATGTGCTGTACACTTGTAAAGCTTTGGGAAACTTAGTTTCTTGCCTGCAAACATGTAGAATGGCACGAATATGAAGGACAACATGCTTTGATTTGAATATCATAAGGCATTTGTGAGTTTTAAAGGAAAACATGTTTCTGAGCCGTTTTCAGTTAAACGGCGCTGTATAGTGAATGCATGATAGTTTGATGTGCTGTACACTTGTAAAGCTTTGGGAAACTTAGTTTCTTGCCTGCAAACATGTAGAATGGCACGAATATGAAGGACAACATGCTTTGATTTGAATATCATAAGGCATTTGTGAGTTTTAAAGGAAAACATGTTTCTGAGCCGCTGTTTGAATCAGTTAAACTTTGGGAAACGCCTGCAAACATAGTGAAGGACAACATAGTTTGATTGCTGTACATTTGAAGTTTTAAAGGAAAACATGCCTGCAAACATGTAGAATGGCTTTGGGAAATAGTTTGAAGGCAAACAAGAATTTGCTTTGATTTGAATATCATAAGGCATTTGTGAGTTTTAAAGGAAAACATGTTTCTGAGCCGTTTTCAGTTAAACGGCGCTGTATAGTGAATGCATGATAGTTTGATGTGCTGTACACTTGTAAAGCTTTGGGAAACTTAGTTTCTTGCCTGCAAACATGTAGAATGGCACGAATATGAAGGACAACATGCTTTGATTTGAATATCATAAGGCATTTGTGAGTTTTAAAGGAAAACATGTTTCTGAGCCGTTTTCAGTTAAACGGCGCTGTATAGTGAATGCATGATAGTTTGATGTGCTGTACACTTGTAAAGCTTTGGGAAACTTAGTTTCTTGCCTGCAAACATGTAGAATGGCACGAATATGAAGGACAACATGCTTTGATTTGAATATCATAAGGCATTTGTGAGTTTTAAAGGAAAACATGTTTCTGAGCCGTTTTCAGTTAAACGGCGCTGTATAGTGAATGCATGATAGTTTGATGTGCTGTACACTTGTAAAGCTTTGGGAAACTTAGTTTCTTGCCTGCAAACATGTAGAATGGCACGAATATGAAGGACAACATGCTTTGATTTGAATATCATAAGGCATTTGTGAGTTTTAAAGGAAAACATGTTTCTGAGCCGTTTTCAGTTAAACGGCGCTGTATAGTGAATGCATGATAGTTTGATGCTGTACACTTGTAAAGCTTTGGGAAACTTAGTTTCTTGCCTGCAAACATGTAGAATGGCACGAATATGAAGGACAACATGCTTTGATTTGAATATCATAAGGCATTTGTGAGTTTTAAAGGAAAACATGTTTCTGAGCCGTTTTCAGTTAAACGGCGCTGTATAGTGAATGCATGATAGTTTGATGTGCTGTACACTTGTAAAGCTTTGGGAAACTTAGTTTCTTGCCTGCAAACATGTAGAATGGCACGAATATGAAGGACAACATGCTTTGATTTGAATATCATAAGGCATTTGTGAGTTTTAAAGGAAAACATGTTTCTGAGCCGTTTTCAGTTAAACGGCGCTGTATAGTGAATGCATGATAGTTTGATGTGCTGTACACTTGTAAAGCTTTGGGAAACTTAGTTTCTTGCCTGCAAACATGTAGAATGGCACGAATATGAAGGACAACATGCTTTGATTTGAATATCATAAGGCATTTGTGAGTTTTAAAGGAAAACATGTTTCTGAGCCGTTTTCAGTTAAACGGCGCTGTATAGTGAATGCATGATAGTTTGATGTGCTGTACACTTGTAAAGCTTTGGGAAACTTAGTTTCTTGCCTGCAAACATGTAGAATGGCACGAATATGAAGGACAACATGCTTTGATTTGAATATCATAAGGCATTTGTGAGTTTTAAAGGAAAACATGTTTCTGAGCCGTTTTCAGTTAAACGGCGCTGTATAGTGAATGCATGATAGTTTGATGTGCTGTACACTTGTAAAGCTTTGGGAAACTTAGTTTCTTGCCTGCAAACATGTAGAATGGCACGAATATGAAGGACAACATGCTTTGATTTGAATATCATAAGGCATTTGTGAGTTTTAAAGGAAAACATGTTTCTGAGCCGTTTTCAGTTAAACGGCGCTGTATAGTGAATGCATGATAGTTTGATGTGCTGTACACTTGTAAAGCTTTGGGAAACTTAGTTTCTTGCCTGCAAACATGTAGAATGGCACGAATATGAAGGACAACATGCTTTGATTTGAATATCATAAGGCATTTGTGAGTTTTAAAGGAAAACATGTTTCTGAGCCGTTTTCAGTTAAACGGCGCTGTATAGTGAATGCATGATAGTTTGATGTGCTGTACACTTGTAAAGCTTTGGGAAACTTAGTTTTTGCCTGCAAACATGTAGAATGGCACGAATATGAAGGACAACATGCTTTGATTTGAATATCATAAGGCATTTGTGAGTTTTAAAGGAAAACATGTTTCTGAGCCGTTTTCAGTTAAACGGCGCTGTATAGTGAATGCATGATAGTTTGATGTGCTGTACACTTGTAAAGCTTTGGGAAACTTAGTTTCTTGCCTGCAAACATGTAGAATGGCACGAATATGAAGGACAACATGCTTTGATTTGAATATCATAAGGCATTTGTGAGTTTTAAAGGAAAACATGTTTCTGAGCCGTTTTCAGTTAAACGGCGCTGTATAGTGAATGCATGATAGTTTGATGTGCTGTACACTTGTAAAGCTTTGGGAAACTTAGTTTCTTGCCTGCAAACATGTAGAATGGCACGAATATGAAGGACAACATGCTTTGATTTGAATATCATAAGGCATTTGTGAGTTTTAAAGGAAAACATGTTTCTGAGCCGTTTTCAGTTAAACGGCGCTGTATAGTGAATGCATGATAGTTTGATGTGCTGTACACTTGTAAAGCTTTGGGAAACTTAGTTTCTTGCCTGCAAACATGTAGAATGGCACGAATATGAAGGACAACATGCTTTGATTTGAATATCATAAGGCATTTGTGAGTTTTAAAGGAAAACATGTTTCTGAGCCGTTTTCAGTTAAACGGCGCTGTATAGTGAATGCATGATAGTTTGATGTGCTGTACACTTGTAAAGCTTTGGGAAACTTAGTTTCTTGCCTGCAAACATGTAGAATGGCACGAATATGAAGGACAACATGCTTTGATTTGAATATCATAAGGCATTTGTGAGTTTTAAAGGAAAACATGTTTCTGAGCCGTTTTCAGTTAAACGGCGCTGTATAGTGAATGCATGATAGTTTGATGTGCTGTACACTTGTAAAGCTTTGGGAAACTTAGTTTCTTGCCTGCAAACATGTAGAATGGCACGAATATGAAGGACAACATGCTTTGATTTGAATATCATAAGGCATTTGTGAGTTTTAAAGGAAAACATGTTTCTGAGCCGTTTTCAGTTAAACGGCGCTGTATAGTGAATGCATGATAGTTTGATGTGCTGTACACTTGTAAAGCTTTGGGAAACTTAGTTTCTTGCCTGCAAACATGTAGAATGGCACGAATATGAAGGACAACATGCTTTGATTTGAATATCATAAGGCATTTGTGAGTTTTAAAGGAAAACATGTTTCTGAGCCGTTTTCAGTTAAACGGCGCTGTATAGTGAATGCATGATAGTTTGATGTGCTGTACACTTGTAAAGCTTTGGGAAACTTAGTTTCTTGCCTGCAAACATGTAGAATGGCACGAATATGAAGGACAACATGCTTTGATTTGAATATCATAAGGCATTTGTGAGTTTTAAAGGAAAACATGTTTCTGAGCCGTTTTCAGTTAAACGGCGCTGTATAGTGAATGCATGATAGTTTGATGTGCTGTACACTTGTAAAGCTTTGGGAAACTTAGTTTCTTGCCTGCAAACATGTAGAATGGCACGAATATGAAGGACAACATGCTTTGATTTGAATATCATAAGGCATTTGTGAGTTTTAAAGGAAAACATGTTTCTGAGCCGTTTTCAGTTAAACGGCGCTGTATAGTGAATGCATGATAGTTTGATGTGCTGTACACTTGTAAAGCTTTGGGAAACTTAGTTTCTTGCCTGCAAACATGTAGAATGGCACGAATATGAAGGACAACATGCTTTGATTTGAATATCATAAGGCATTTGTGAGTTTTAAAGGAAAACATGTTTCTGAGCCGTTTTCAGTTAAACGGCGCTGTATAGTGAATGCATGATAGTTTGATGTGCTGTACACTTGTAAAGCTTTGGGAAACTTAGTTTCTTGCCTGCAAACATGTAGAATGGCACGAATATGAAGGACAACATGCTTTGATTTGAATATCATAAGGCATTTGTGAGTTTTAAAGGAAAACATGTTTCTGAGCCGTTTTCAGTTAAACGGCGCTGTATAGTGAATGCATGATAGTTTGATGTGCTGTACACTTGTAAAGCTTTGGGAAACTTAGTTTCTTGCCTGCAAACATGTAGAATGGCACGAATATGAAGGACAACATGCTTTGATTTGAATATCATAAGGCATTTGTGAGTTTTAAAGGAAAACATGTTTCTGAGCCGTTTTCAGTTAAACGGCGCTGTATAGTGAATGCATGATAGTTTGATGTGCTGTACACTTGTAAAGCTTTGGGAAACTTAGTTTCTTGCCTGCAAACATGTAGAATGGCACGAATATGAAGGACAACATGCTTTGATTTGAATATCATAAGGCATTTGTGAGTTTTAAAGGAAAACATGTTTCTGAGCCGTTTTCAGTTAAACGGCGCTGTATAGTGAATGCATGATAGTTTGATGTGCTGTACACTTGTAAAGCTTTGGGAAACTTAGTTTCTTGCCTGCAAACATGTAGAATGGCACGAATATGAAGGACAACATGCTT
>JAFREQ010000401.1:0-18874 GCA_025331565.1 Holacanthus passer
AGCACATCAAACTATCATGCATTCACTATACAGCGCCGTTTAACTGAAAACGGCTCAGAAACATGTTTTCCTTTAAAACTCACAAATGCCTTATGATATTCAAATCAAAGCATGTTGTCCTTCATATTCGTGCCATTCTACATGTTTGCAGGCAAGAAACTAAGTTTCCCAAAGCTTTACAAGTGTACAGCACATCAAACTATCATGCATTCACTATACAGCGCCGTTTAACTGAAAACGGCTCAGAAACATGTTTTCCTTTAAAACTCACAAATGCCTTATGATATTCAAATCAAAGCATGTTGTCCTTCATATTCGTGCCATTCTACATGTTTGCAGGCAAGAAACTAAGTTTCCCAAAGCTTTACAAGTGTACAGCACATCAAACTATCATGCATTCACTATACAGCGCCGTTTAACTGAAAACGGTTGTTTCCTGGAAAACTCACAAATGCCTTATGAAATTCAAACAATGCATGTTGTCCTTCATATTTTACATGTTTGCATTCAGAGCTGGGTGATATGGACTAATCTAGGCTCAGAAACATGTTTTCCTTTAAAACTCACAAATGCCTTATGATATTCAAATCAAAGCATGTTGTCCTTCATATTCGTGCCATTCTACATGTTTGCAGGCAAGAAACTAAGTTTCCCAAAGCTTTACAAGTGTACAGCACATCAAACTATCATGCATTCACTATACAGCGCCGTTTAACTGAAAACGGCTCAGAAACATGTTTTCCTTTAAAACTCACAAATGCCTTATGATATTCAAATCAAAGCATGTTGTCCTTCATATTCGTGCCATTCTACATGTTTGCAGGCAAGAAACTAAGTTTCCCAAAGCTTTACAAGTGTACAGCACATCAAACTATCATGCATTCACTATACAGCGCCGTTTAACTGAAAACGGCTCAGAAACATGTTTTCCTTTAAAACTCACAAATGCCTTATGATATTCAAATCAAAGCATGTTGTCCTTCATATTCGTGCCATTCTACATGTTTGCAGGCAAGAAACTAAGTTTCCCAAAGCTTTACAAGTGTACAGCACATCAAACTATCATGCATTCACTATACAGCGCCGTTTAACTGAAAACGGCTCAGAAACATGTTTTCCTTTAAAACTCACAAATGCCTTATGATATTCAAATCAAAGCATGTTGTCCTTCATATTCGTGCCATTCTACATGTTTGCAGGCAAGAAACTAAGTTTCCCAAAGCTTTACAAGTGTACAGCACATCAAACTATCATGCATTCACTATACAGCGCCGTTTAACTGAAAACGGCTCAGAAACATGTTTTCCTTTAAAACTCACAAATGCCTTATGATATTCAAATCAAAGCATGTTGTCCTTCATATTCGTGCCATTCTACATGTTTGCAGGCAAGAAACTAAGTTTCCCAAAGCTTTACAAGTGTACAGCACATCAAACTATCATGCATTCACTATACAGCGCCGTTTAACTGAAAACGGCTCAGAAACATGTTTTCCTTTAAAACTCACAAATGCCTTATGATATTCAAATCAAAGCATGTTGTCCTTCATATTCGTGCCATTCTACATGTTTGCAGGCAAGAAACTAAGTTTCCCAAAGCTTTACAAGTGTACAGCACATCAAACTATCATGCATTCACTATACAGCGCCGTTTAACTGAAAACGGCTCAGAAACATGTTTTCCTTTAAAACTCACAAATGCCTTATGATATTCAAATCAAAGCATGTTGTCCTTCATATTCGTGCCATTCTACATGTTTGCAGGCAAGAAACTAAGTTTCCCAAAGCTTTACAAGTGTACAGCACATCAAACTATCATGCATTCACTATACAGCGCCGTTTAACTGAAAACGGCTCAGAAACATGTTTTCCTTTAAAACTCACAAATGCCTTATGATATTCAAATCAAAGCATGTTGTCCTTCATATTCGTGCCATTCTACATGTTTGCAGGCAAGAAACTAAGTTTCCCAAAGCTTTACAAGTGTACAGCACATCAAACTATCATGCATTCACTATACAGTTTAACTGAAAACGGCTCAGAAACATGTTTTCCTTTAAAACTCACAAATGCCTTATGATATTCAATCAAAGCATGTTGTCCTTCATATTCGTGCCATGTGGTTTTTTCCTTTTGCAAAACTCAAGTTTCTCCAAATGCCTTATGAGTGTAGACAATCAAAGAATGTTTGCATTCAATATCAAAGCAAACGGCTCAGAAACATGTTTTCCTTTAAAACTCACAAATGCCTTATGATATTCAAATCAAAGCATGTTGTCCTTCATATTCGTGCCATTCTACATGTTTGCAGGCAAGAAACTAAGTTTCCCAAAGCTTTACAAGTGTACAGCACATCAAACTATCATGCATTCACTATACAGCGCCGTTTAACTGAAAACGGCTCAGAAACATGTTTTCCTTTAAAACTCACAAATGCCTTATGATATTCAAATCAAAGCATGTTGTCCTTCATATTCGTGCCATTCTACATGTTTGCAGGCAAGAAACTAAGTTTCCCAAAGCTTTACAAGTGTACAGCACATCAAACTATCATGCATTCACTATACAGCGCCGTTTAACTGAAACGGCTCAGAAACATGTTTTCCTTTAAAACTCACAAATGCCTTATGATATTCAAATCAAAGCATGTTGTCCTTCATATTCGTGCCATTCTACATGTTTGCAGGCAAGAAACTAAGTTTCCCAAAGCTTTACAAGTGTACAGCACATCAAACTATCATGCATTCACTATACAGCGCCGTTTAACTGAAAACGGCTCAGAAACATGTTTTCCTTTAAAACTCACAAATGCCTTATGATATTCAAAATCAAAGCATGTTGTCCTTCATATTCGTGCCATTCTACATGTTTGCAGGCAAGAAACTAAGTTTCCCAAAGCTTTACAAGTGTACAGCACATCAAACTATCATGCATTCACTATACAGCGCCGTTTAACTGAAAACGGCTCAGAAACATGTTTTCCTTTAAAACTCACAAATGCCTTATGATATTCAAATCAAAGCATGTTGTCCTTCATATTCGTGCCATTCTACATGTTTGCAGGCAAGAAACTAAGTTTCCCAAAGCTTTACAAGTGTACAGCACATCAAACTATCATGCATTCACTATACAGCGCCGTTTAACTGAAAACGGCTCAGAAACATGTTTTCCTTTAAAACTCACAAATGCCTTATGATATTCAAATCAAAGCATGTTGTCCTTCATATTCGTGCCATTCTACATGTTTGCAGGCAAGAAACTAAGTTTCCCAAAGCTTTACAAGTGTACAGCACATCAAACTATCATGCATTCACTATACAGCGCCGTTTAACTGAAAACGGCTCAGAAACATGTTTTCCTTTAAAACTCACAAATGCCTTATGATATTCAAATCAAAGCATGTTGTCCTTCATATTCGTGCCATTCTACATGTTTGCAGGCAAGAAACTAAGTTTCCCAAAGCTTTACAAGTGTACAGCACATCAAACTATCATGCATTCACTATACAGCGCCGTTTAACTGAAACGGCTCAGAAACATGTTTTCCTTTAAAACTCACAAATGCCTTATGATATTCAAATCAAAGCATGTTGTCCTTCATATTCGTGCCATTCTACATGTTTGCAGGCAAGAAACTAAGTTTCCCAAAGCTTTACAAGTGTACAGCACATCAAACTATCATGCATTCACTATACAGCGCCGTTTAACTGAAAACGGCTCAGAAACATGTTTTCCTTTAAAACTCACAAATGCCTTATGATATTCAAATCAAAGCATGTTGTCCTTCATATTCGTGCCATTCTACATGTTTGCAGGCAAGAAACTAAGTTTCCCAAAGCTTTACAAGTGTACAGCACATCAAACTATCATGCATTCACTATACAGCGCCGTTTAACTGAAAACGGCTCAGAAACATGTTTTCCTTTAAAACTCACAAATGCCTTATGATATTCAAATCAAAGCATGTTGTCCTTCATATTCGTGCCATTCTACATGTTTGCAGGCAAGAAACTAAGTTTCCCAAAGCTTTACAAGTGTACAGCACATCAAACTATCATGCATTCACTATACAGCGCCGTTTAACTGAAAACGGCTCAGAAACATGTTTTCCTTTAAAACTCACAAATGCCTTATGATATTCAAATCAAAGCATGTTGTCCTTCATATTCGTGCCATTCTACATGTTTGCAGGCAAGAAACTAAGTTTCCCAAAGCTTTACAAGTGTACAGCACATCAAACTATCATGCATTCACTATACAGCGCCGTTTAACTGAAAACGGCTCAGAAACATGTTTTCCTTTAAAACTCACAAATGCCTTATGATATTCAAATCAAAGCATGTTGTCCTTCATATTCGTGCCATTCTACATGTTTCAGGCAAGAAACTAAGTTTCCCAAAGCTTTACAAGTGTACAGCACATCAAACTATCATGCATTCACTATACAGCGCCGTTTAACTGAAAACGGCTCAGAAACATGTTTTCCTTTAAAACTCACAAATGCCTTATGATATTCAAATCAAAGCATGTTGTCCTTCATATTCGTGCCATTCTACATGTTTGCAGGCAAGAAACTAAGTTTCCCAAAGCTTTACAAGTGTACAGCACATCAAACTATCATGCATTCACTATACAGCGCCGTTTAACTGAAAACGGCTCAGAAACATGTTTTCCTTTAAAACTCACAAATGCCTTATGATATTCAAATCAAAGCATGTTGTCCTTCATATTCGTGCCATTCTACATGTTTGCAGGCAAGAAACTAAGTTTCCCAAAGCTTTACAAGTGTACAGCACATCAAACTATCATGCATTCACTATACAGCGCCGTTTAACTGAAAACGGCTCAGAAACATGTTTTCCTTTAAAACTCACAAATGCCTTATGATATTCAAATCAAAGCATGTTGTCCTTCATATTCGTGCCATTCTACATGTTTGCAGGCAAGAAACTAAGTTTCCCAAAGCTTTACAAGTGTACAGCACATCAAACTATCATGCATTCACTATACAGCGCCGTTTAACTGAAAACGGCTCAGAAACATGTTTTCCTTTAAAACTCACAAATGCCTTATGATATTCAAATCAAAGCATGTTGTCCTTCATATTCGTGCCATTCTACATGTTTGCAGGCAAGAAACTAAGTTTCCCAAAGCTTTACAAGTGTACAGCACATCAAACTATCATGCATTCACTATACAGCGCCGTTTAACTGAAAACGGCTCAGAAACATGTTTTCCTTTAAAACTCACAAATGCCTTATGATATTCAAATCAAAGCATGTTGTCCTTCATATTCGTGCCATTCTACATGTTTGCAGGCAAGAAACTAAGTTTCCCAAAGCTTTACAAGTGTACAGCACATCAAACTATCATGCATTCACTATACAGCGCCGTTTAACTGAAAACGGCTCAGAAACATGTTTTCCTTTAAAACTCACAAATGCCTTATGATATTCAAATCAAAGCATGTTGTCCTTCATATTCGTGCCATTCTACATGTTTGCAGGCAAGAAACTAAGTTTCCCAAAGCTTTACAAGTGTACAGCACATCAAACTATCATGCATTCACTATACAGCGCCGTTTAACTGAAAACGGCTCAGAAACATGTTTTCCTTTAAAACTCACAAATGCCTTATGATATTCAAATCAAAGCATGTTGTCCTTCATATTCGTGCCATTCTACATGTTTGCAGGCAAGAAACTAAGTTTCCCAAAGCTTTACAAGTGTACAGCACATCAAACTATCATGCATTCACTATACAGCGCCGTTTAACTGAAAACGGCTCAGAAACATGTTTTCCTTTAAAACTCACAAATGCCTTATGATATTCAAATCAAAGCATGTTGTCCTTCATATTCGTGCCATTCTACATGTTTGCAGGCAAGAAACTAAGTTTCCCAAAGCTTTACAAGTGTACAGCACATCAAACTATCATGCATTCACTATACAGCGCCGTTTAACTGAAAACGGCTCAGAAACATGTTTTCCTTTAAAACTCACAAATGCCTTATGATATTCAAATCAAAGCATGTTGTCCTTCATATTCGTGCCATTCTACATGTTTGCAGGCAAGAAACTAAGTTTCCCAAAGCTTTACAAGTGTACAGCACATCAAACTATCATGCATTCACTATACAGCGCCGTTTAACTGAAAACGGCTCAGAAACATGTTTTCCTTTAAAACTCACAAATGCCTTATGATATTCAAATCAAAGCATGTTGTCCTTCATATTCGTGCCATTCTACATGTTTGCAGGCAAGAAACTAAGTTTCCCAAAGCTTTACAAGTGTACAGCACATCAAACTATCATGCATTCACTATACAGCGCCGTTTAACTGAAAACGGCTCAGAAACATGTTTTCCTTTAAAACTCACAAATGCCTTATGATATTCAAATCAAAGCATGTTGTCCTTCATATTCGTGCCATTCTACATGTTTGCAGGCAAGAAACTAAGTTTCCCAAAGCTTTACAAGTGTACAGCACATCAAACTATCATGCATTCACTATACAGCGCCGTTTAACTGAAAACGGCTCAGAAACATGTTTTCCTTTAAAACTCACAAATGCCTTATGATATTCAAATCAAAGCATGTTGTCCTTCATATTCGTGCCATTCTACATGTTTGCAGGCAAGAAACTAAGTTTCCCAAAGCTTTACAAGTGTACAGCACATCAAACTATCATGCATTCACTATACAGCGCCGTTTAACTGAAAACGGCTCAGAAACATGTTTTCCTTTAAAACTCACAAATGCCTTATGATATTCAAATCAAAGCATGTTGTCCTTCATATTCGTGCCATTCTACATGTTTGCAGGCAAGAAACTAAGTTTCCCAAAGCTTTACAAGTGTACAGCACATCAAACTATCATGCATTCACTATACAGCGCCGTTTAACTGAAAACGGCTCAGAAACATGTTTTCCTTTAAAACTCACAAATGCCTTATGATATTCAAATCAAAGCATGTTGTCCTTCATATTCGTGCCATTCTACATGTTTGCAGGCAAGAAACTAAGTTTCCCAAAGCTTTACAAGTGTACAGCACATCAAACTATCATGCATTCACTATACAGCGCCGTTTAACTGAAAACGGCTCAGAAACATGTTTTCCTTTAAAACTCACAAATGCCTTATGATATTCAAATCAAAGCATGTTGTCCTTCATATTCGTGCCATTCTACATGTTTGCAGGCAAGAAACTAAGTTTCCCAAAGCTTTACAAGTGTACAGCACATCAAACTATCATGCATTCACTATACAGCGCCGCCGTTTAACTGAAAACGGGCTCAGAAACATGTTTTCCTTTAAAACTCACAAATGCCTTATGATATTCAAATCAAAGCATGTTGTCCTTCATATTCGTGCCATTCTACATGTTTGCAGGCAAGAAACTAAGTTTCCCAAAGCTTTACAAGTGTACAGCACATCAAACTATCATGCATTCACTATACAGCGCCGTTTAACTGAAAACGGCTCAGAAACATGTTTTCCTTTAAAACTCAAACAAATGCCTTATGATATTCAAATCAAAGCATGTTTTCCTTCATATTCGTGCCATTCTACATGTTTGCAGGCATATTCGTGCCAAACTACATGTTTCCCAAAACTTCCCAAACTTTACAAGTGTACAGCACATCAAACTATCATGCATTCACTATACAGCGCCGTTTAACTGAAAACGGCTCAGAAACATGTTTTCCTTTAAAACTCACAAATGCCTTATGATATTCAAATCAAAGCATGTTGTCCTTCATATTCGTGCCATTCTACATGTTTGCAGGCAAGAAACTAAGTTTCCCAAAGCTTTACAAGTGTACAGCACATCAAACTATCATGCATTCACTATACAGCGCCGTTTAACTGAAAACGGCTCAGAAACATGTTTTCCTTTAAAACTCACAAATGCCTTATGATATTCAAATCAAAGCATGTTGTCCTTCATATTCGTGCCATTCTACATGTTTGCAGGCAAGAAACTAAGTTTCCCAAAGCTTTACAAGTGTACAGCACATCAAACTATCATGCATTCACTATACAGCGCCGTTTAACTGAAAACGGCTCAGAAACATGTTTTCCTTTAAAACTCACAAATGCCTTATGATATTCAAATCAAAGCATGTTGTCCTTCATATTCGTGCCATTCTACATGTTTGCAGGCAAGAAACTAAGTTTCCCAAAGCTTTACAAGTGTACAGCACATCAAACTATCATGCATTCACTATACAGCGCCGTTTAACTGAAAACGGCTCAGAAACATGTTTTCCTTTAAAACTCACAAATGCCTTATGATATTCAAATCAAAGCATGTTGTCCTTCATATTCGTGCCATTCTACATGTTTGCAGGCAAGAAACTAAGTTTCCCAAAGCTTTACAAGTGTACAGCACATCAAACTATCATGCATTCACTATACAGCGCCGTTTAACTGAAAACGGCTCAGAAACATGTTTTCCTTTAAAACTCACAAATGCCTTATGATATTCAAATCAAAGCATGTTGTCCTTCATATTCGTGCCATTCTACATGTTTGCAGGCAAGAAACTAAGTTTCCCAAAGCTTTACAAGTGTACAGCACATCAAACTATCATGCATTCACTATACAGCGCCGTTTAACTGAAAACGGCTCAGAAACATGTTTTCCTTTAAAACTCACAAATGCCTTATATGATATTCAAATCAAAGCATGTTGTCCTTCATATTCGTGCCATTCTACATGTTTGCAGGCAAGAAACTAAGTTTCCCAAAGCTTTACAAGTGTACAGCACATCAAACTATCATGCATTCACTATACAGCGCCGTTTAACTGAAAACGGCTCAGAAACATGTTTTCCTTTAAAACTCACAAATGCCTTATGATATTCAAATCAAAGCATGTTGTCCTTCATATTCGTGCCATTCTACATGTTTGCAGGCAAGAAACTAAGTTTCCCAAAGCTTTTTTACAAGTGTACAGCACATCAAACTATCATGCATTCACTATACAGCGCCGTTTAACTGAAAACGGCTCAGAAACATGTTTTCCTTTAAAACTCACAAATGCCTTATGATATTCAAATCAAAGCATGTTGTCCTTCATATTCGTGCCATTCTACATGTTTGCAGGCAAGAAACTAAGTTTCCCAAAGCTTTACAAGTGTACAGCACATCAAACTATCATGCATCACTATACAGCGCCGTTTAACTGAAAACGGCTCAGAAACATGTTTTCCTTTAAAACTCACAAATGCCTTATGATATTCAAATCAAAGCATGTTGTCCTTCATATTCGTGCCATTCTACATGTTTGCAGGCAGAAACTAAGTTTCCCAAAGCTTTACAAGTGTACAGCACATCAAACTATCATGCATTCACTATACAGCGCCGTTTAACTGAAACGGCTCAGAAACATGTTTTCCTTTAAAACTCACAAATGCCTTATGATATTCAAATCAAAGCATGTTGTCCTTCATATTCGTGCCATTCTACATGTTTGCAGGCAAGAAACTAAGTTTCCCAAAGCTTTACAAGTGTACAGCACATCAAACTATCATGCATTCACTATACAGCGCCGTTTAACTGAAAACGGCTCAGAAACATGTTTTCCTTTAAAACTCACAAATGCCTTATGATATTCAAATCAAAGCATGTTGTTGTCCTTCATATTCGTGCCATTCTACATGTTTGCAGGCAAGAAACTAAGTTTCCCAAAGCTTTACAAGTGTACAGCACATCAAACTATCATGCATTCACTATACAGCGCCGTTTAACTGAAAACGGCTCAGAAACATGTTTTCCTTTAAAACTCACAAATGCCTTATGATATTCAAATCAAAGCATGTTGTCCTTCATATTCGTGCCATTCTACATGTTTGCAGGCAAGAAACTAAGTTTCCCAAAGCTTTACAAGTGTACAGCACATCAAACTATCATGCATTCACTATACAGCGCCGTTTAACTGAAAACGGCTCAGAAACATGTTTTCCTTTCAGAAACATGTTTTCCTTTAAAACTCACAAATGCCTTATGATATTCAAATCAAAGCATGTTGTCCTTCATATTCGTGCCATTCTACATGTTTGCAGGCAAGAAACTAAGTTTCCCAAAGCTTTACAAGTGTACAGCACATCAAACTATCATGCATTCACTATACAGCGCCGTTTAACTGAAAACGGCTCAGAAACATGTTTTCCTTTAAAACTCACAAATGCCTTATGATATTCAAATCAAAGCATGTTGTCCTTCATATTCGTGCCATTCTACATGTTTGCAGGCAAGAAACTAAGTTTCCCAAAGCTTTACAAGTGTACAGCACATCAAACTATCATGCATTCACTATACAGCGCCGTTTAACTGAAAACGGCTCAGAAACATGTTTTCCTTTAAAACTCACAAATGCCTTATGATATTCAAATCAAAGCATGTTGTCCTTCATATTCGTGCCATTCTACATGTTTGCAGGCAAGAAACTAAGTTTCCCAAAGCTTTACAAGTGTACAGCACATCAAACTATCATGCATTCACTATACAGCGCCGTTTAACTGAAAACGGCTCAGAAACATGTTTTCCTTTAAAACTCACAAATGCCTTATGATATTCAAATCAAAGCATGTTGTCCTTCATATTCGTGCCATTCTACATGTTTGCAGGCAAGAAACTAAGTTTCCCAAAGCTTTACAAGTGTACAGCACATCAAACTATGTTTTCCTTCAAAACTCACAAATGCCTTATGATATTCAAATCAAAGCATGTTGTCCTTCATATTCGTGCCATTCTACATGTTTGCAGGCAAGAAACTAAGTTTCCCAAAGCTTTACAAGTGTTTTCCATTTAAAACGGCTCAGAAAATGTTTTCCTTTAAAACTCACAAATGCCTTATGATATTCAAATCAAAGCATGTTGTCCTTCATATTCGTGCCATTCTACATGTTTGCAGGCAAGAAACTAAGTTTCCCAAAGCTTTACAAGTGTACAGCACATCAAACTATCATGCATTCACTATACAGCGCCGTTTAACTGAAAACGGCTCAGAAACATGTTTTCCTTTAAAACTCACAAATGCCTTATGATATTCAAATCAAAGCATGTTGTCCTTCATATTCGTGCCATTCTACATGTTTGCAGGCAAGAAACTAAGTTTCCCAAAGCTTTACAAGTGTACAGCACATCAAACTATCATCATGCATTCACTATACAGCGCCGTTTAACTGAAAACGGCTCAGAAACATGTTTTCCTTTAAAACTCACAAATGCCTTATGATATTCAAATCAAAGCATGTTGTCCTTCATATTCGTGCCATTCTACATGTTTGCAGGCAAGAAACTAAGTTTCCCAAAGCTTTACAAGTGTACAGCACATCAAACTATCATGCATTCACTATACAGCGCCGTTTAACTGAAAACGGCTCAGAAACATGTTTTCCTTTAAAACTCACAAATGCCTTATGATATTCAAATCAAAGCATGTTGTCCTTCATATTCGTGCCATTCTACATGTTTGCAGGCAAGAAACTAAGTTTCCCAAAGCTTTACAAGTGTACAGCACATCAAACTATCATGCATTCACTATACAGCGCCGTTTAACTGAAAACGGCTCAGAAACATGTTTTCCTTTAAAACTCACAAATGCCTTATGATATTCAAATCAAAGCATGTTGTCCTTCATATTCGTGCCATTCTACATGTTTGCAGGCAAGAAACTAAGTTTCCCAAAGCTTTACAAGTGTACAGCACATCAAACTATCATGCATTCACTATACAGCGCCGTTTAACTGAAAACGGCTCAGAAACATGTTTTCCTTTAAAACTCACAAATGCCTTATGATATTCAAATCAAAGCATGTTGTCCTTCATATTCGTGCCATTCTACATGTTTGCAGGCAAGAAACTAAGTTTCCCAAAGCTTTACAAGTGTACAGCACATCAAACTATCATGCATTCACTATACAGCGCCGTTTAACTGAAAACGGCTCAGAAACATGTTTTCCTTTAAAACTCACAAATGCCTTATGATATTCAAATCAAAGCATGTTGTCCTTCATATTCGTGCCATTCTACATGTTTGCAGGCAAGAAACTAAGTTTCCCAAAGCTTTACAAGTGTACAGCACATCAAACTATCATGCATTCACTATACAGCGCCGTTTAACTGAAAACGGAAAACGGCTCAGAAACATGTTTTCCTTTAAAACTCACAAATGCCTTATGATATTCAAATCAAAGCATGTTGTCCTTCATATTCGTGCCATTCTACATGTTTGCAGGCAAGAAACTAAGTTTCCCAAAGCTTTACAAGTGTACAGCACATCAAACTATCATGCATTCACTATACAGCGCCGTTTAACTGAAAACGGCTCAGAAACATGTTTTCCTTTAAAACTCACAAATGCCTTATGATATTCAAATCAAAGCATGTTGTCCTTCATATTCGTGCCATTCTACATGTTTGCAGGCAAGAAACTAAGTTTCCCAAAGCTTTACAAGTGTACAGCACATCAAACTATCATGCATTCACTATACAGCGCCGTTTAACTGAAAACGGCTCAGAAACATGTTTTCCTTTAAAACTCACAAATGCCTTATGATATTCAAATCAAAGCATGTTGTCCTTCATATTCGTGCCATTCTACATGTTTGCAGGCAGAAACTAAGTTTCCCAAAGCTTTACAAGTGTACAGCACATCAAACTATCATGCATTCACTATACAGCGCCGTTTAACTGAAAACGGCTCAGAAACATGTTTTCCTTTAAAACTCACAAATGCCTTATGATATTCAAATCAAAGCATGTTGTCCTTCATATTCGTGCCATTCTACATGTTTGCAGGCAAGAAACTAAGTTTCCCAAAGCTTTACAAGTGTACAGCACATCAAACTATCATGCATTCACTATACAGCGCCGTTTAACTGAAAACGGCTCAGAAACATGTTTTCCTTTAAAACTCACAAATGCCTTATGATATTCAAATCAAAGCATGTTGTCCTTCATATTCGTGCCATTCTACATGTTTGCAGGCAAGAAACTAAGTTTCCCAAAGCTTTACAAGTGTACAGCACATCAAACTATCATGCATTCACTATACAGCGCCGTTTAACTGAAAACGGCTCAGAAACATGTTTTCCTTTAAAACTCACAAATGCCTTATGATATTCAAATCAAAGCATGTTGTCCTTCATATTCGTGCCATTCTACATGTTTGCAGGCAAGAAACTAAGTTTCCCAAAGCTTTACAAGTGTACAGCACATCAAACTATCATGCATTCACTATACAGCGCCGTTTAACTGAAAACGGCTCAGAAACATGTTTTCCTTTAAAACTCACAAATGCCTTATGATATTCAAATCAAAGCATGTTGTCCTTCATATTCGTGCCATTCTACATGTTTGCAGGCAAGAAACTAAGTTTCCCAAAGCTTTACAAGTGTACAGCACATCAAACTATCATGCATTCACTATACAGCGCCGTTTAACTGAAAACGGCTCAGAAACATGTTTTCCTTTAAAACTCACAAATGCCTTATGATATTCAAATCAAAGCATGTTGTCCTTCATATTCGTGCCATTCTACATGTTTGCAGGCAAGAAACTAAGTTTCCCAAAGCTTTACAAGTGTACAGCACATCAAACTATCATGCATTCACTATACAGCGCCGTTTTAACTGAAAACGGCTCAGAAACATGTTTTCCTTTAAAACTCACAAATGCCTTATGATATTCAAATCAAAGCATGTTGTCCTTCATATTCGTGCCATTCTACATGTTTGCAGGCAAGAAACTAAGTTTCCCAAAGCTTTACAAGTGTACAGCACATCAAACTATCATGCATTCACTATACAGCGCCGTTTAACTGAAAACGGCTCAGAAACATGTTTTCCTTTAAAACTCACAAATGCCTTATGATATTCAAATCAAAGCATGTTGTCCTTCATATTCGTGCCATTCTACATGTTTGCAGGCAAGAAACTAAGTTTCCCAAAGCTTTACAAGTGTACAGCACATCAAACTATCATGCATTCACTATACAGCGCCGTTTAACTGAAAACGGCTCAGAAACATGTTTTCCTTTAAAACTCACAAATGCCTTATGATATTCAAATCAAAGCATGTTGTCCTTCATATTCGTGCCATTCTACATGTTTGCAGGCAGAGAAACTAAGTTTCCCAAAGCTTTACAAGTGTACAGCACATCAAACTATCATGCATTCACTATACAGCGCCGTTTAACTGAAAACGGCTCAGAAACATGTTTTCCTTTAAAACTCACAAATGCCTTATGATATTCAAATCAAAGCATGTTGTCCTTCATATTCGTGCCATTCTACATGTTTTGGCAGGAAACTAAGTTTCCCAAAGCTTTACAAGTGTACAGCACATCAAACTATCATGCATTCACTATACAGCGCCGTTTAACTGAAAACGGCTCAGAAACATGTTTTCCTTTAAAACTCACAAATGCCTTATGATATTCAAATCAAAGCATGTTGTCCTTCATATTCGTGCCATTCTACATGTTTGCAGGCAAGAAACTAAGTTTCCCAAAGCTTTACAAGTGTACAGCACATCAAACTATCATGCATTCACTATACAGCGCCGTTTAACTGAAAACGGCTCAGAAACATGTTTTCCTTTAAAACTCACAAATGCCTTATGATATTCAAATCAAAGCATGTTGTCCTTCATATTCGTGCCATTCTACATGTTTGCAGGCAAGAAACTAAGTTTCCCAAAGCTTTACAAGTGTACAGCACATCAAACTATCATGCATTCACTATACAGCGCCGTTTAACTGAAAACGGCTCAGAAACATGTTTTCCTTTAAAACTCACAAATGCCTTATGATATTCAAATCAAAGCATGTTGTCCTTCATATTCGTGCCATTCTACATGTTTGCAGGCAAGAAACTAAGTTTCCCAAAGCTTTACAAGTGTACAGCACATCAAACTATCATGCATTCACTATACAGCGCCGTTTAACTGAAAACGGCTCAGAAACATGTTTTCCTTTAAAACTCACAAATGCCTTATGATATTCAAATCAAAGCATGTTGTCCTTCATATTCGTGCCATTCTACATGTTTGCAGGCAAGAAACTAAGTTTCCCAAAGCTTTACAAGTGTACAGCACATCAAACTATCATGCATTCACTATACAGCGCCGTTTAACTGAAAACGGCTCAGAAACATGTTTTCCTTTAAAACTCACAAATGCCTTATGATATTCAAATCAAAGCATGTTGTCCTTCATATTCGTGCCATTCTACATGTTTGCAGGCAAGAAACTAAGTTTCCCAAAGCTTTACAAGTGTACAGCACATCAAACTATCATGCATTCACTATACAGCGCCGTTTAACTGAAAACGGCTCAGAAACATGTTTTCCTTTAAAACTCACAAATGCCTTATGATATTCAAATCAAAGCATGTTGTCCTTCATATTCGTGCCATTCTACATGTTTGCAGGCAAGAAACTAAGTTTCCCAAAGCTTTACAAGTGTACAGCACATCAAACTATCATGCATTCACTATACAGCGCCGTTTAACTGAAAACGGCTCAGAAACATGTTTTCCTTTAAAACTCTCAAAATGCCTTATGATATTCAAATCAAAGCATGTTGTCCTTCATATTCGTGCCATTCTACATGTTTGCAGGCAAGAAACTAAGTTTCCCAAAGCTTTACAAGTGTACAGCACATCAAACTATCATGCATTCACTATACAGCGCCGTTTAACTGAAAACGGCTCAGAAACATGTTTTCCTTTAAAACTCACAAATGCCTTATGATATTCAAATCAAAGCATGTTGTCCTTCATATTCGTGCCATTCTACATGTTTGCAGGCAAGAAACTAAGTTTCCCAAAGCTTTACAAGTGTACAGCACATCAAACTATCATGCATTCACTATACAGCGCCGTTTAACTGAAAACGGCTCAGAAACATGTTTTCCTTTAAAACTCACAAATGCCTTATGATATTCAAATCAAAGCATGTTGTCCTTCATATTCGTGCCATTCTACATGTTTGCAGGCAAGAAACTAAGTTTCCCAAAGCTTTACAAGTGTACAGCACATCAAACTATCATGCATTATACAGCGCCGTTTAACTGAAAACGGCTCAGAAACATGTTTTCCTTTAAAACTCACAAATGCCTTATGATATTCAAATCAAAGCATGTTGTCCTTCATATTCGTGCCATTCTACATGTTTGCAGGCAAGAAACTAAGTTTCCCAAAGCTTTACAAGTGTACAGCACATCAAACTATCATGCATTCACTATACAGCGCCGTTTAACTGAAAACGGCTCAGAAACATGTTTTCCTTTAAAACTCACAAATGCCTTATGATATTCAAATCAAAGCATGTTGTCCTTCATATTCGTGCCATTCTACATGTTTGCAGGCAAGAAACTAAGTTTCCCAAAGCTTTACAAGTGTACAGCACATCAAACTATCATGCATTCACTATACAGCGCCGTTTAACTGAAAACGGCTCAGAAACATGTTTTCCTTTAAAAAACTCACAAATGCCTTATGATATTCAAATCAAAGCATGTTGTCATATTCGTGCCATTCTACATGTTTGCAGGCAAGAAACTAAGTTTCCCAAAGCTTTACAAGTGTACAGCACATCAAACTATCATGCATTCACTATACAGCGCCGTTTAACTGAAAACGGCTCAGAAACATGTTTTCCTTTAAAACTCACAAATGCCTTATGATATTCAAATCAAAGCATGTTGTCCTTCATATTCGTGCCATTCTACATGTTTGCAGGCAAGAAACTAAGTTTCCCAAAGCTTTACAAGTGTACAGCACATCAAACTATCATGCATTCACTATACAGCGCCGTTTAACTGAAAACGGCTCAGAAACATGTTTTCCTTTAAAACTCACAAATGCCTTATGATATTCAAATCAAAGCATGTTGTCCTTCATATTCGTGCCATTCTACATGTTTGCAGGCAAGAAACTAAGTTTCCAAAGCTTTACAAGTGTACAGCACATCAAACTATCATGCATTCACTATACAGCGCCGTTTAACTGAAAACGGCTCAGAAACATGTTTTCCTTTAAAACTCACAAATGCCTTATGATATTCAAATCAAAGCATGTTGTCCTTCATATTCGTGTGCCTCTACATGTTTGCAGGCAAGAAACTAAGTTTCCCAAAGCTTTACAAGTGTACAGCACATCAAACTATCATGCATTCACTATACAGCGCCGTTTAACTGAAAACGGCTCAGAAACATGTTTTCCTTTAAAACTCACAAATGCCTTATGATATTCAAATCAAAGCATGTTGTCCTTCATATTCGTGCCATTCTACATGTTTGCAGGCAAGAAACTAAGTTTCCCAAAGCTTTACAAGTGTACAGCACATCAAACTATCATGCATTCACTATACAGCGCCGTTTAACTGAAAACGGCTCAGAAACATGTTTTCCTTTAAAACTCACAAATGCCTTATGATATTCAAATCAAAGCATGTTGTCCTTCATATTCGTGCCATTCTACATGTTTGCAGGCAAGAAACTAAGTTTCCCAAAGCTTTACAAGTGTACAGCACATCAAACTATCATGCATTCACTATACAGCGCCGTTTAACTGAAAACGGCTCAGAAACATGTTTTCCTTTAAAACTCACAAATGCCTTATGATATTCAAATCAAAGCATGTTGTCCTTCATATTCGTGCCATTCTACATGTTTGCAGGCAAGAAACTAAGTTTCCCAAAGCTTTACAAGTGTACAGCACATCAAACTATCATGCATTCACTATACAGCGCCGTTTAACTGAAAACGGCTCAGAAACATGTTTTCCTTTAAAACTCACAAATGCCTTATGATATTCAAATCAAAGCATGTTGTCCTTCATATTCGTGCCATTCTACATGTTTGCAGGCAAGAAACTAAGTTTCCCAAAACAAGTGTACAGCACATCAAACTATCATGCATTCATTATACACAGCGCCGTTTAACTGAAAACGGCTCAGAAACATGTTTTCCTTTAAAACTCACAAATGCCTTATGATATTCAAATCAAAGCATGTTGTCCTTCATATTCGTGCCATTCTACATGTTTGCAGGCAAGAAACTAAGTTTCCCAAAGCTTTACAAGTGTACAGCACATCAAACTATCATGCATTCACTATACAGCGCCGTTTAACTGAAAACGGCTCAGAAACATGTTTTCCTTTAAAACTCACAAATGCCTTATGATATTCAAATCAAAGCATGTTGTCCTTCATATTCGTGCCATTCTACATGTTTGCAGGCAAGAAACTAAGTTTCCCAAAGCTTTACAAGTGTACAGCACATCAAACTATCATGCATTCACTATACAGCGCCGTTTAACTGAAAACGGCTCAGAAACATGTTTTCCTTTAAAACTCACAAATGCCTTATGATATTCAAATCAAAGCATGTTGTCCTTCATATTCGTGCCATTCTACATGTTTGCAGGCAAGAAACTAAGTTTCCCAAAGCTTTACAAGTGTACAGCACATCAAACTATCATGCATTCACTATACAGCGCCGTTTAACTGAAAACGGCTCAGAAACATGTTTTCCTTTAAAACTCACAAATGCCTTATGATATTCAAATCAAAGCATGTTGTCCTTCATATTCGTGCCATTCTACATGTTTGCAGGCAAGAAACTAAGTTTCCCAAAGCTTTACAAGTGTACAGCACATCAAACTATCATGCATTCACTATACAGCGCCGTTTAACTGAAAACGGCTCAGAAACATGTTTTCCTTTAAAACTCACAAATGCCTTATGATATTCAAATCAAAGCATGTTGTCCTTCATATTCGTGCCATTCTACATGTTTGCAGGCAAGAAACTAAGTTTCCCAAAGCTTTACAAGTGTACAGCACATCAAACTATCATGCATTCA